>JADLZN010001372.1:102267-264147 GCA_018155175.1 Sinocyclocheilus anophthalmus | reverse complement strand
GCACAAAATAAACATTACTAAACATCCGAACGCAAGTTAAAAGAAAGAGTACAACTTAACAAAATCTGTATTCTGTCTCATGTAATCGCTAAATCAGTGATTCAACCGCGGAAAGACTCCATATAGCTGCTTTCAACAATGTCACGTCACGTCACTTTACCTCAGAAAAAACATATTCGGTGACCATAATCTCATTAGTCAGATATAAAAGTAAACTGTAGAGAGGGGCATTTTGCTTAATATATACACAATATAACATATTCAATTAAATTTTTACTGTTCTTTAATTTTTAATTTATGTTTGAATAAATCCAAATTTTTATGACAGCCACGATTGTTTATATAAAAAAAATGAATTGAAGCTAGAAATATTATGTAATTGTAACTTTATTATTTTAAAGACTTCATTAAGTGTAATTTGAACAAATCAGTCAATTTTAACCTTCAATATTATAGTAATGTAGTACCAACTGACACTGCGTATGTCAAAATGTATATTTTATAGCATTAGATGAGAGATTTTTTTCATTGAGAAAATTTGGTATGTACTGTACCTGACATGTATCAAAATTAATCGATACTAATATTGAACGATTGGTAATGGAATCGAATCGCAAGCTGTGAATGAGATCTAATCACCTCGTGAATTTGTGTGCAAAACCCAGCCCTACTCATGGAGGTCCGAACAGAAAAGAATTTAACGATAGAAACAGAAAATATCAATTTTCGAACAAAGGACAAAATATTTTTATATATATATATCTATAATATATATATACACACACACACATACAATGTAGAAATTATAAACGCAAAACTTGTTTTTGACCCATTTTTCATGAGCTGAACTCAAAAATCAGACTTTTTCTATGTACACAAAAGACCAATTTCTCTCAAATATTGTTCACAAATATATCTAAATCTGTGTTAGTGAGCACTTCACCTTTACCGAGATAATCCATCCACCTCACAGGTGTGGCATAGCAAGATGCTGATTAGACAGCATGATTAATACACAGGTGTGCCTTAGGTTGGCCACTCTAAAATGTGCAGTTTTACTGTATTGGGGGGTCCGGGGGGTCCCGAAAACCAGTCAGTATCTGTGTGACCACCATTTGCCTCACGCAGTGCAACACATCTCCTTCGCATATAGTTGATCAGGTTGTTGATTGTGGCCTGTTGAATGTTGGTCCACTCCTCATCAATGGCTGTGCAAAGTTGCTGAGATATGGCATGAACGGGAAGAAAAAAAAAGAAAAAAAAAAAAAAAAAAAAAAAAAAACACGCTGTCAACGTATCCTCCGGATCCAGAGCATCCCAACATGCTCATGGTGACAATGTCCGGTGAGTATGCTGGCCATGCAAGAACTGGGATGTTTTTCAGCTTCCAGGAATTGTGTACAGATCCTTGCCACATGGGGCCGTGCATTATCATGCTGCAACATGAGGTGATGGTCGTGGATGAATGGCACAACAATGGGCCTCAGGATCTAGTCACGGTATCTTAATAAAATGCACCTGTGTTTGTTGTCCATAACATATGCCTGCCCATACCATAAACCCACTGCCATCATGGGCCACTCGATCCACAAAGTTGACATCAGCAAATCGCTCACCCACACGACGCCATACACGCTGTCTGCCATCGGCCCTGTACAGTGAAAACCGGGATTCAACCGTGAAGAGAACACCTCTCCAAAGTACCAGATGCCATCGAATGTGATCTTTGCTCACTCAAGTCGGTTACGACGATGAACTGCAGTCAGGTCGAGACCCAGATGAGGATGACGAGCATGTAGATGAGCTTCCCTGAGACTGTTTCTGACAGTTTGTGCAGAAATTCTTTGGTTATGCAAACCGATTGTTGCAGCAGCTGTCCGGGTGGCTGGTCTCAGACGATCTTGGAGGTGAAGATGCTGGATGTGGAGGTCCTGGGCTGGTGTGGTTACACGTGGTCTGCGGTTGTGAGGCTTGTTGGATGTACTGCTAAATTCTCTGAAACGCCTTTGGAGACGGCTTATGGTAGAGAAATTAACATTCAATTTACGGGCAATAGCTCTGGTGGACATTCTTGCAGTCAGCATGCCATTTGCACGTTCCCTCAAAACTTGCGACATCTGTGGCATTGTGATGTGTACTACCACCTGCACATTTTAGAGTGTCCAACCTAAGGCACACCTGTGCAATAATCATGCTGTCTAATCAGCATCTTGATATGCCACACCTGTGAGGTGGATGGATTGTCTCGGCAAAGGAGAAGTGCTCACTAACACAGATTTAGACAGATTTGTGAACAATTTTTGAGAGAAATAGGCCTTTTGTGTACCTAGAAAAAGTCTTAGATCTTTGAGTTCAGCTCATGAAAAATGGGGCTATATATATAATATGATATATATATTATATATATATCAATTTTCATGGGAGATGTTGGTTAGTTACCATTAACACTCTCTTTCCTGTGTCCTCAGGGATCAAGACCTGGAGCCTGGTGCTCCTTCAATGGGAGCCAAGAGTCTGTGTATCCCCTTCGAGCCCTTGAAGATCCTGCAGGCCGGTCAGATGTGCGTCAGCGGCAAAGAGCCTGCGCAGTTCTACACGCTGTTTGGTCGCAGTTACTGAGACAGTTTTTCATCCCTAAATAATGACTCCCCTTCTCCTCTTCTTGTCAAATGCACTTGCAGAATAACTCTTAAGACATCCATCATCTCCTCTAACCACTCAAAATACTGCTTTTTACTATATTTTAGAGCAATCCCCTCTATTTTTCTGGTCAGAGGTTTACTAGCTGACAGGCAGAGTTTTAGGCTGAGATTATATGTTCTATACGGCCATACTAAACCTTTGCACATCTTTGTCCTAAATAAATGTCTGACCATTGTAATGAACTAAACATCTGTAACATTATCTGTAATAAAGGGATTCTTAATTTATATCATTTTTTTTGTGCTTGTCATGACTGTTGTGTCTGGTTTGTGTGCATGAGGATCAGATATTGTGTTTTCTGAAATTACGTAACACTCCAAGGCATTTTACAGGATTTATATTTCATAATGAAATGCTGATCAATAATTGACCAATATTCTGAACTATTTTTTTATTTTTTTTATTAATGTCTCAATGTTTTGTGCTCAAACACAAAGTATTTTTAACCGAGCAGAAAGGTATGGTATTATTAGATATATATATTATAATATTATACATAAAAATACTGATAAACACACATACCTGCACATAGCTCAAATGCCAAATATATCATACAATTATGCATAATGCAAATTAAGAGAAAAAAAACAAGTACTAAATTAAAAAGTGCTGAGTGGTAGTAATGTAGAAAAAATAAGGATATTGGTATAAAAATATCAAATAAATAGTTTGTATAATTCCACACGTTTGAAGTCTTAAAGCTTTCTTCAAATATTCTCTAATATGAGTATTATCTATATACAGTCGTACCTCAGTAAACAAAGTTTTTTTGTTTTAGTAAACTTGGGTTTATGATGTGAAATTTGTTCTCATTCTTTTGTCTTGCGCTCTCAAGCCCTAGTATCTCGCGAGAGTTGCGCACTAGGTTACCGTCTAGACGAGAGCGCGTGCTGGGCGTGTTGTAAAGCACAGGTGCGCCCCGCTCGCTCCGCCTGTTCGTGGGACGTCAGATTCTCGACAGAAAACTGCGGAAGCAATGCGTGGAAAAACTATTTTAGGCTATCAGCGTTTCATTCCACCTGTTGCGATTTCTTTATGACGGTAAGTGGGCTGTTGTCTTTTTATTGGCTTACACGACGTTTATTGCTGTTCAGTACACAGTATGTGGCGTAAAAAGCGTTTATTCCAATCCAAGTTCTTTAAATATGAACCTCTAACGGGTTGAAAAGCCAAAGCCACGTACATTTAACAATAGCGATAGACCTGATGTGTGTGTGTGTATCTATATATGTATATATAATATATTAATATAATAGTCAGCCACACAATCAGTATGTGTGTAGGTATATATATATATTATCATTATCTTATAGAGATGAGACATAGGCCTATGTATGTTTTTTTTATATAATCTATATAAATTTTTTTTAGTGTTCTCAGTCTTCACAGACACAGAGACCCTCATCCAGTTCCTTAACCAACCCCATGGTCCCCTATATCTTTTTTTTTTTTTTACAATTGTATTAATGTTACATTTTAACATAATTGCAAAATCGTGCTTAACAGATGATTGTTTACACGTGTTAACTGATTATATTAATAATTTAATGTAACAATTGTGCCTATCTTTTACGGGAAAGATTACTGCTATGCAAGATCGGTTATTCACATTGACAAGTTAAAAATACACAACTTTTAAATATTTTTCAAGAAGGTGGCGAGCATGCTGTGCTGTTCAAATATTCGAACGACGAGTATCGGCACAGAGATTTGACGACTCGAAGTATCTGGTACAACAGCTGGCCCGTATCGTACTGTGGCCGTGTGCAGGCAGTGGACCACGCTATTTTACAACGTTTAAAATTTATAGTTAAAAGCGCGAGGTTTTCTAAAATAAATCATATCATCGGTTTAATCTGTCCGCATAGGAACTCAACGGGGTTGCCTGATATAAAGAGACGTAATCCCCAAAACTATGGGAGTATTATGTGACAGGATTACCTGCCGGAGTTGACAGTCGTGTACTTTTACGTGTGAGAAGGGTACGTCACCTCCACCGACGCGTGATAAGTACGTCGCCGTCCAGACTGTGCCGCCAAAACTCTCAAATAGTGATCATTAAATTACTTATCGGTTTTTAACATTATATTAATTTACTACAATTATACACCCCACAGAGCTGAAAATTTGTGTATTTTTCACAATAACAGCAACTTTACAGACACATACATTCCCGTAATTATTTCAGATTATCTGCATGGGCCCTTTCTGGGGTTTTTACTTTGATTAGTGGTTATGGTAACTTTTCTTAACACTCGTATGGGCTCACATTTTGCAAGACATTACTTCAGGAGAAGAGGCGATACTCTGTTGTTCGAGAAGGTGTGACACGTATTTGATAGAATTGTGAAAGAATGTATAAACACATGAAGGTGCATGTTTAAACAGTAAATTGCACTGTCACTAACGTTATTTTGTTAAGAGCAATCTAACTGATGAGTTGGATTTTATGTAAATAAATAGGATGCACGATATATTGGCCACCATATCGGTATCGGTTGATAAATGCTCATTTTTTCTGTTATCTGTATCGGCCTGATAAGAAAATTTGTCCGATATCTTAAAGCCGATAAATAATTCCTTATTTCCTTCAGAGACACTTCAGATGCGCGCTGTTCGTTTGCAGCCTGTTGTGCAATTGTACGTTGTAATATTGTGTTTACTTGATGTATATGTGATTTATCTCATATAGAATGCGTTTGTTTAAGTTAAAAGAGCGCTTCTTTCCGGTGCTAAACTCAAACCAGCAGTGGCACAACATATAACTATGATGGAATGTCGGTATATAATTCCGAATGAGAACATGATTATATCAACCGTTGTAATTCTTTGGGTTTTTTTTTAGGGGAGAGCGCATCCACAACAGGATCACACATTCTGACTATAGCACGCAATAACTGCGTCATTTTGTACATATATAAGTTGTAATATTGTTTATGTTGTATTAATATTAATCTTAGGATGCATTTCCTTGAGTTAAATAATCTGCCAGCAAAACGCTTCAGTTTACCTTGTTCATTCAGCTCTTCAGCTTCAGCTCAAACGGCTGCTATTTAAAACTGGTATTAATTTGTTACTTTTTCAAAATCATTGATACATTATTAATAATAGCAACCACTTGTATTTTTCTATTATTAGTTTCATCAGCAATATGGTTTAGTAATTAAAATAATTAAATTATTGTCCGTGCAGAGGCTATTCCGTTTAATTGATCTATGGCGCATCCATTTTGATTCTTTACTTACACGTGTAATGATGTCCCAAATGACTGGTTTGCATTATTTTGCATTATTTTATTTATTTGTAAGACTTTTTTCTGACTAACTTTGGTAATGGGAGAGTAAAATTATTTTTAAAACGTACACCGTTAAAACTAGGCTGCTAATGTTGAAGTGTTTGGGATGTGGTTTTAATGATGAGACCTTTTTTGTAAACAGGCTCTCAAAAAGTATATAACAATTCGGATATAGATTTATCGGCCAACATATAGGTTATCGGCTTTCAAAAATAAAGAAAAATCGGTTATCGGTATCGGCCAAAATTTCCATATCGGTGCATCCCTATATAAAATGAGTTCAATGAACGCTCGCTTAAACTTTAACTTTCAAATAGACGTAACTATTGTAACGATGAGGCAATAATAATCGGTTTAAATAAAACATCAAAAGAGAGTAATCATATGGTTTCATTGAACAACACTGTTAAAATACATTAAGAAATGTACATTCTAAACAATAAACGTATGTACAATATGTATTATTAAAATGCCTACAGAGGGCGCCAGCGGCCCAGTGATTGCATATTTAGAACTATATTGATGCAATATTTTGTGTTGGCATTACAATATTTGTTATGTTTTCAACGGCGCACCTTTCGTCCACAGATGAACTTTATAATTAACCCAAACTCTTAGCATATGCAGAGATGAGTTTGTTGACTGAGTTGCGGAGATGTGCTCCACGTAACAGTGAAACACAATGCACGTTATTGGAAACAAACAGATAACGGTACAATTCAGAATAAAATAATGCAAGCTTTGTAAAATGTTGAGCCACAAACTATGCTGATATTGCGAGACACATTTTCACCTCGACAAGAAATGATGTGCTTAATTAAAATATATTAATTAAGAAAACTGACTGGCTACTGCAGGGATAGGCAACACAGGTCCAGGAGTACTGCTGTCCTGCAGAATTAAGCTCCAATCACAATAATAAAAAAAAAAATCTCACCTGCCTGTATAATAATCCCGAAGACACTGATTGGTTTGTGGTGTGTGTCAGGTGTGTTTGATTAGGGTTGGAGCTAATTCTGCAGGCCAGGTGCACTTCATTGCTTATCCCTAGGACCTGGTCATGGGAACCCCCTGCTATGCACATTTTGCATGTCTCCCTTATTTAACACACCTGATTCAAATCACCAGCTTGTTAGAAGAGAGCTCCATGAACTGAACTGTGTCAGATATCGGAACAAAAGAATGTAGTGCCGGTGTCCTGACATTTTATCCTTCCCGTCAGATTCCCTACCAGGCCTTACTGCACATGCACATCAATATTGTGTCATTTTTCTCATGCTGAACAACAAAAATGGCTGCATTTGTATTACTGTAAGGGTAGGTTTAGGGTTGGGGTAGGTGTAGACTTCAATAAAACCAATCTCCTAATAGTAAAAATTTGTTATAGAATCTCGCAATTGATAGACACCGCGGTTAGTGAAAATCACCAATCTACGTTCCAGAGAACTCCGATTAATAACTAATTATATTGCTATTATATATCTTATTAAGTATAATATTCTCTTGTACATAATTATATAGCCTATAATCTACTTATATAAAAATTATTATATATATAATATCTACATAGGACGTATTTCCAGTCCATAATTGGTTTTCGTGCACTCAGTCCGTCATTGACAAATTTGAAAGCATATGTCCATTACTTCTTTTATATCTATTAATTCTAGATATTATATTATTAAATAATTATTGATTATTTATTCTATTCTATTTTTTATTCTCTATTTTTTTCTGCCTTTTTCAATTATTTCATTTATAAATTCCTAAAAACACGACTATAAACGTGTATATTAGACCGTTAATTATAATCACCTTGCCACATCACCGACTAAGTTTAAGGTTTAATCTTCCGATTGTCCGCAGAGTTTCCCGCATAAATCTGGAATTTACCCAGAAGAGAACGCGATGCTGCTTGATTCAGCTAAAAAAATTTAATAACTAATAATCACTAAACCATTAAATATAATCGACTAATAGTATCAAAGCTGCCCACGCTGTGAAAACACATATTAAGCCTAGCTCATTTGTTTACCCACGGCACAAAATGGCCTAGAAATCTAGCTTATTTTCGTTTGGTCGCTTCAAACATAACAATAATAAATCATAATCTAATTATTATTATGATTAGGATATTATTATTATTATTATTCTTATTGATGTTTATTGTTGTTGTTAGCATTATTATTATTAGAAAGCCTATTATAAATCTCTTAATTTTCTTTTTTTTTTGTATTTCCGATTTGTTGTTAACACAACTTCAGTCATGTCAAATCAAGAATATTAAGCCCATTTTGATCTATCATGCCCAAAGGAGTCATGGTCAGTGCAGTTATTGATAGCACTATATTGGTAGTCAGATTGGAGATTAATCCCTAATCACATGCCGCTGCAATTAAACCCATTAATTAAAATACATTTAAAACAGTGGTATTTTCAAATTTCAGCAGCGTGCAGATCCTCATTTATGTCAGAGTGTGGCGAGACACAGCGCGGCGTCCCTAGGGGCTCCACTCACATAATACCCTATAACCTATCTAAATAACCCTGAAACAGTCGTTTTTATGACAAAACATGTCGTTATTACGAGAAAAAAAGATGTCGTTTTAACGAGAAAAGAGGTCGTTTTACGAGAAAAGATTCCGTTTTCAACGAAAAACATTGCGTTATTCAGAAAGATGTCCGTTATTACGAGAAAAGATGTCGTTTTAACGAGAAAAGATGTCGTTTTAACCACAAAAGATGTCGTTTTAACCACAAAAGATGTCGTTATTACGAGAAAAGATGTCGTTATTACGAGAAAAGATGTTGTTGTAACCACAAAAGATGTCGTTTTAAACCCCAAAATTTCGCTTTTAAACCACAAATATGTCGTTATTACGAGAAAAGATGTCGTTATTATGAGAAAAGATGTCGTTTTAACGAGAAAACATCTCGTCGTTACGAGAAATTGTCGTTTTAACGACAAAAGATGTCGTTAAAACGACATAACATCTCCTTATTACTACATAATTGAGTGGAAAAAAATATGTGTGTGGCATCAATGCGTCACCCTACGGAGCAGATGGTGTTTTGTGTGCTGAAAAGCGGCGCAATTGACGGTGTCTCTAATGTTTAAAACGCCGCAATTGACGGCGTTTTAGGTGGTAAAGAGCGGCGCAATAGATGGCGTTTATGCACGTTTAAAACGCCGCAATTGGCGGCGTTTTATGTAGTGTAAAAGCGCCGTAAATTACGCCTTTTAAGGGATAATGAACGCCGCAACTGATGGCGTTTTTGATATTACAGATATTTTATCAGTTGTTTATTATTCATGCAACAATACATATTGCTGTTATAGTTTCAATTAACCATTGCTATATTATAACTTTGTGCTCTTATGTATGTCTTTAGAATGATTTTGTTAAAATGTAACTATAAGGCTATACTGAATGAAATGGCATAGACATTTTCATGGCTGGTGTTTGCATATTTAATTTCAGTCTGTAACCTGTTGTTCTACAGGTCTGTATACTAGAGTTAAATGCTACCTTTTTAGGCTAAATTCCATGCACTATACTGTAGGAATAGGCTGCGCGTGGGTGTGAGCACAATACAGATAAGGATTTCTGACTGGAAAGACTGCACAGTAGCCTAAAGCCTACCTCTTGTTGGATTTATACGAATTAAATCAATTTGTTTTCGATTGTTTCATTTAAGTAGACAATTCAAGCTGTCTATAGACATAGAACCTATTTTACAAAAACAATTTGTAATGTTTTGTTGTTATTGTGGAAGTACACAAAATAAAGCAGACATTTATATTTCTTTCCTCTATTATCACAATGCAAGGGATCGCGCCGGCGCCGCCGACCCGAGAAGTGCAGTGTTGCGCTTTGTATGAGATATAGGCTAGTCTATATTTGCAAGAGCATATGCAGCAGCCAAACATGAAGAAAAGTTATTGAGACTAACTTGCTGAGCGGCACATCAGATGAACTCTTATGCTGCGTGATAGGACAGGCTTGAAAAGTGTTATTTCAGGGCCGCCCACGCACAATAGCATAAGCCTTGGTCCCCTGTATTTGGGACGTTACCAAGAAAGAAAGCCACGACGAGGTTTAAAACCAGAAAAGAAGAGAATACGAAGAGGCCGAATAATAAGAAAAGACAACCCCACAACCCCGGTGGCCAGGCCGCGAGGCGTGGGTGGGGGGCGAGGCGCTGTGGTGGGAAATCAACGGGACGCACGTCACAAAGAATTATTCCCAACCCAAGTCGTTCTGGGTGCTGAGTGCGGTAGAGGGGAGAGCATATAGACCGAGTGAACAGATGGGAGATGAATCCTAATACACAGGAGCGCGGACAAGAAAACCAGGGACAGAAAGCAGGGAAAACAGGCCGAGGGCCAGCCGGCAGGAACAGCGTGCAGAGCAAGCCAAGCAAAAGCAAGGAGCACACAAAACGACTCCAGGCGTAGTGCAACTGAGCGCACAGGCGAGGGGAGAGAAATGGGCCGGGGATGGCGGGGAGGGGCAGAAAGGGCAGGACCAAAGTGGGAAAAGACGGCGAGACACAACAAACGAAAAGGAGAGAAAAGAAGATCGGACCTCAGATTAGAACTCCTGTCACTAAAGCAACACTGCACGGTTGCGACGAACGCAGACCACAGCACTACAGAAACTGATAACTACAAGTATATGCTCACTGCATTTGACACACATCAACTTACACAAAGGATAATAAAAGTGCACAGTTTGTGTACATATGATAAAGAAGATGAAAAAGTAAAAATATCACAAGATGAAAGTCCAAATGTTGGTCACATAACGTTAAAAAACAGGATCCTTGAAGTAGATTGCCATTCAGATCGACATTGTACTACTCATGTCTTACTGCCTACTGCATCAAAGGGGCTGGATTGTGTAGAAAAGGAGGGGCTGATTTTAATATTACAGAAAACGCCGTTTTTTACGCTGTCTTTGTCAAATGGTGTGCCGTAAATTACGGCGTATTAAGGATGGCCAAACGGCGAAAATAACGGCGTTTGGGATTGCATCAATAAACGCCGACATTAACGGCGGTTCTGCTGTGAAAACGCCGTAATTTACGCCGGCTGTACTACAAACCGCCGTTAATGGCGAAATGTGACCCGTTTGGCGTTCCATAAAAGCGAACTTGCGGACGCGTCGAGTATAAATTAGCCTTGAGCGTGTGTGCGTTAGATACACTGCAGACAGCGCGTTAGTTTAGAACTCTTCTCTCTTTTTTTTTTTAAACTGTAGAGAGTGTGTTAATTTGTGCAATGATAGCCTACCAGCAATTATTATTATTTTTTAAATATATTAGAATGATTACATTACAATATAAATTTATTAGAATAAGTACATTATTATTTATGGGCTTAAAACAAGATGCAAACAATCAGAATATTGTACCTGGTGGGGAGTGCACAATGTAAACATGAAACATATGCCATTACCTATATTGTACTGTGGTACAGTTATGGAGGCCCTTCATAATGCCGAGATCAGCTGCCTGCTCTGCCAATAGTTAGAAATGGCACTATAGTAAGCAGTGTTTAATAAACTCTGTTTTACTAAATTCTGCTGAGGTGAAATTCAGTGCAGTCATGTATCGTGATACGTATCGTACCGTGGCCTCTGTATCGTGATATGTATCGTACCGTGGCCTCTGTATCGTGATACGTATCGTATCGTGACTTTGCTGGTGATACACAGCCCTAAACTAATGGTCTTAATTTTGGTGTCTATATCTTTCAAGTAAATTTTTACATTTGGTATTATTCATTTATAGATAGATAGATAGATAGATAGATTAGATAAGATAGATAGATCGCATCTAAATAAAATACAATGTTCATGTAACTTTTTAATATTTTACATTTGTTTCTCCCTCCCAGATTCCTCTTCCTGGTAATCGAAGTAAAGCAACTGAGGAAATGTCTTTTGAAGGAAGCATGTGTATCTGCCTCTGAAACACAATGGGAACTCCCTGCCTCCTGTGGGACACCAGAGAACAAACTGCTCACTGCCAAAAGTGTAGCTACAAAAACGACAACAACAGAATTGAGGTCAATAGGGATAAAGGCATGGTAGCCCTGCTGATCCTGCTATAGCTTGATAGAACAAGTAGATGAACAGTAGTAGACTCTCAGGTGGAATTGGATTTGCGTCGCTGTGTGTAATGGGGGAGTGTATGTTGAACCGTTATGGTGAAGATGGTTTTCAGAGTTGTGAAGGCTTTGACGATTGGTCCACGTTCAGCTCTGCGGACTGGACAGAGCCTCAGCAAGATGGCAGGGGGTTTTCAGACTGGGGTGCATTCCAGGACAATACCAGCAAAGAGGAATCAACAACACTACCTGTGGCAGAAGCATGGACTTCCCAGTTTCCTGAAAACGTATGTTTTATTTTTTTGCATATTCTTTTTTTCTGGGGTTGCGTGACTAAATTAATTTACTGTTTCAAAATTGACCTACTTTCAAACTGTTACGTCTGTGCTGAAGTGTTATTGTGGTATTTGATGCTTGTGTTTCACAGACTGAAAATGGTGAAAAGGGGAATCCCTGGTTCATTTTTAATGACTGCTTTCAGGTTGAGGGGGCAGAGAAAGACCCTGTCGTGATGGAAATCCTTACATTGTGTGTGCTACAGCAGAGCACATTAGACAAGCCCTCTCAGTATGCCGCAATATCAAGGTACTAGTCTATGGCTTTTGTTACTGAATGCGTTTGTAATGAGATGCATTGCAAACTGTATAGCCAGTATATTTCTTACTGGAGTAGATGGTTCATTGAGCAGCCATCTTGGTAATGACTGTTTCTCAATCTATTAATTGTTTCATAAAATTAATTATGAATGCAATTCATACATATAATGACTTGAATATTCCTTTTCTATGACTTGCCCTTGCCCTGTTTTATTATTTTATGAGTATTTCTTAGAAGAAGAAAGGTGAAGGTGAAATAGTTTTGTTAAAGCATTATGCATGTTTGACATTCATTTTTGTAAATACTGATTATTAATTGTTTATTAGTAGTAGTAGTAGTAGTAGTATTACAGACGTATACACTCAAGGTGATATTTAAGGTGAATCAAAAATATACAGTTTTAATTGATTAGCAGGGTTATTATTGTTTACTGAAAATGAAAACTTAAAAATACTAATAAAAAATAAACTTAAACTAATGAATAAAAATAGACATTTAAAATTACTAATAAAAATGACAAAAACAACAATATCACTAAAGCGAAAACAGAAAATATATTAAAAACATCCAATCTCTTTTAGATAGTTACCTTACATTACTTTTTTTAACTAAACAAACTTTTATTGAAAACAATATGAAATATAGCTGCAAGCAGCAATGACCGGGGTTCAAGCACTTTAAGGGCTTTAAGGTGGTATGTTTCAGGGTCTAGGCCAACCTGGATGTATGGCTGACAGTAAAACACATCCAAAATTGAGAAAAGGCTCACAGACACAGAAATTAAATGGTTAAACTATCTCTTAAATACTCATAAGCATCCTACAGCACAACAGCCATACACAACCTACAGGCAACACAGTTTTTTCAGCTATAGTTATTTGAGATAAATGAAAGGTGACAAAACTTATTACAAGTCTTTTCTTTTTAATAGTGTATATGTTATTTTCAGGTTTCACTGTTAATATAATCTGGCATAATTGTAAGAACTGATTTGTCTGAATGAACAAAATGGTAAACTTTGACTCAATGTGATTTTAAATGTTATAACAGTGATTTTATAATGTCTTAGCATGAATCCATAGGCAAACCTATAATTAGTACTGTTTTAGTGCATTTAATGAGGCCATTAGTGGTCTTCCACTTCCATCTAGTGGTTATAATTGCAATTTCTCATACAACACTGTGTTTAACCTTTATAACTATTACAGTGTTATTTTTTGCCCAATTTCTCTTAAATTATGCATGCTTTGGGTACACAATCTAAAGAACATATTATAAAATTACCGGTTTATAGTTGTACAAATGCAAATGTTCAACATTTTTTTGATAATTATTGACCTAGAGAGTCTAGAGAATAGTACTGCACTGATTTGATTGATTTTGAGTTAAAAACCTAGGACTAGTTCACAAAAGCAGGGTTTTAACATATTTGTGAATATTTAATGAACGATTTGATTGACAGCATTGGTCCCCATAGGTTTAAAGTTCTTCCGATGAGGAATCATCGATATGATATGAAGATTTAGGGGTTCGTGTAATATATAGCATTTTTTTTAGCAAGTTGAGGCCATTTACCATTGATCTTGTGTTTTTGAAGCCTTTTTTTTAACTTATAGCGCCACCTATGGTCAGATCTCTATGAAACTTTGCATGCTTGTTAAGAGTCCTCTGACACATGTTTTCGCCACGTTTCGCTAAGTTCTGAGTTTTCGTTTGGGTTTTATAGGCTTTTGGGTATTTTGGCCACGCCCCTTTTATAAATGAACCTGTTATAGTTAACCAAAGGACAAAATTCAATTTTTTTTTGATAATTATTGATATTCATTGTCCATAGAATATTTCTGCAGTGGTTTGGTTCCAATCGGGTGAAAAACCTAGGACTATTTCGCAAAAGTAGGTTTTTAACATATTTATTTAATGAACGATTTGAATGACAGCATTAGTCGCAGAGGCAAAGTTGTTCAGAATGCGGGGATCTATCATACGATATGAAGATCTTGTATTTTTATGAATATATGTACATGTTCTGTTAATGAGGCATTTTCTATACAAATATTGGATTTTTGAGGCCTTTTCAACTGTTATATCGCCACCTACTGTTCGATCTTCATGAAAATTTGCATGCTTGTTTAGTGTCTTCTGACACATGTTGTCACCAAGTTTCGTAAAGATTTGAGTTTTTGTTTAGGTTTTATAGGCTTTAGGGTCTATCTGGCCACGCTCTTTTCTAACTGCCCCGGTATAGGTAACCAAGAACACAATTCAACTTTTTTTTTAATATTAATTGATCTAAGAGTCCAGAGAATATTACTTAACGGCCAGTGGTTTGATGAGATTGGGCAAAAACCTAGGACTAGTTCGCAAAAGTAGGTTTTTAACATATTTGTGAATATTCAATGAACGATTTGATTGACAGCAATGGTTATTTAGGAAAAGTTGCTCGTTATGAGGAGATCTATCAAATTATATGCATATTTTGTGGCTGTGTGAAAATCGTGCAAGTATACATCATTTTACGCACTTGAAAAATGCAATTTTTCGCCCCCCATTGGACCGTTTCTTTGAAAATTCTTACCGACCTTTTAAGGGCCATGTGTTGAACATGCCCCCCAAGTTTCGTTTCCGATCGAACTCCGTTAAACCCCGGTGCAAATAGGGTGTAAAATTGTTTTGCCAATGGCGGCCATGTTTTTTGAGATACGCGAATGTCCTCATAGACACTTGTACCACTTTGGACAAAGACAATGCATACCAATTTTCAAGTCGATTGGACAAACTGTTGCAAAGTTATATTCGTTATTATGTTTTTTCCATTTTATAGTGCCACTAAGTTGTAGAGATGCGCCATTTTTTTTATTTAATCAAGGATTAAGCTCATACACATATGTACCTATTTTGGTGAAGATATCTCATTCCGTTCAAGAGTTATACTTCTATTAACATTTGGCTAACGTTAGCATAGACGTTTCTTTGCATGCTGTTGCGCACGAAAATCGAAATTTCAACTTTTTTTTGATAATTATTGATATTCAGTGTCCAGAGAATATTTCTTCAGTGGTTTGGGTCCGATCGGGCGAAAAACCTAGGACTAGTTCGCAAAAGTAGGTTCTGGACATAACTCATTTTTGGCGAAAAAACGTTCGTCTTAAGAAAACTGTCTGACATCCACGTTTTTGTGTTTGACCCCGATCGCACCGTTTTTGAGTCTACGACAAACGGTGTACGAGCTAGGGCCAAAAATGTCTGAATTGTTTTGTTTTTTTGCGCTGTAGCGCCCCCGTTAGGGGCCGATGGCGCGACTTTGCTAGGTTCTCCCAAATTAAGCTTTACATCTGGCCAATTCAAGTCTCTAAGGCTTACTTTTGTCTGCACGATCAGGTTTTTAGGGGATACGAATTTAAAAAAAAAATCCTAACGATTTCATAGGTTTCAGCACTGCGTGCTGAACCCTAATAAACCGATACCTTGGGTCAAAGATGTTAAGATGTCCGCATCAAAATAAATTGACAAAAGTGGTTTTATGTCCATAGAAAGCACATTAAATGCAAGTAAAGTGTCCACTTTTAAGGTTTCAAATAAGTTTTTGAAGAATAAAATGTCAAAATTTGGCTGAAATAATGTTACGTTGTCATTCAGTGCAACACAATATTTATGCAAAAATTCAAACAACATGCTTATTCTGACCTGTACATATTAAAATATATAAAAGAATAAGTGAGCATATTAAATTTTATTGGGTTTTAAATGAGTAAAACATTCTTACTGACAAATGGGCAAAACCTAGGAGAGTGGCAAATTTAAAAAAAATTTAATTACAACTAATTAGTATTTGGGGTGAAAGCAATTCGTTTTTTAATTTGTCATAAATTGATTTTTGTTGTAAATATACCTGACAAGATTGTTACTGAATGACATTTTAGTGGTGTCTTCTGTAAATCAGGGGAAAATGTATGATATTTATTTTTTGCTCAGAAAAACTAAATCAAAATACAATTACATTAAACAGAAAACTTTTTAATTTTTTAATTTGTCTTTTTTTGGAAAAACAATTTAAAGCAGTATTGTTTTTATGCTTAAACCCTTTTTCGTCCTTGACCCATTTCTAAGAACACTAGATTAGATTAATAGATTTTCCCTTCTCTTTATCTTAGTCACTCTTATTCGTCTTTGACTCTCTAACTGAACAGTGTAAGATCAGGGTAAGAACCTCCAGTATGTGTGCATTGTCAATATTTTCCCTGATTGAAGTGCGCTCAAACAAGTTTGCACAGTAAAATGTTGTGGTTTATAATTCAATCTCTGCGCACAAGCCTGTTTTAATTGATGAAGTATCAATGGAGTGTCCGTCATTGTCAAAAGTCTTTCGTACTCTTTATTTTTTTTTTCCATCAGCAAAGCTGCAAATTTCTGGTGTCGTCTACAGTCTGGGTCCATAATTCTCAGACTATCAGGTCCCAAACCCAAACTACACTCCCATGAAGGACTGCTCAAAGCCCTCCAGCTCGGACAGCCTGACGCAAGCGCTGACTCACAGGTGAGTATAGGCTGAGTGTTACACTCTTCAAATCTGGCACATTGGCACACCCTTTGTGCTACAGACTTTGTTACCTCATGTGGCTTGTTGAGGTGAGAGGTGTGCTAATACATATTCTGACTTTTGTGGTGCTACTAAAATAAAGAAACTTTTTTTTTTTTAGACCACTACTCTTCTTAATCTTGAACTAGAAGATCCAGAAGACCCTCCTGGAGCACTTATTCAAACAAGTGGTGGTGTGTGTATATATATATATATATATACAGTGTATATACATGTAAATATTTTCAAAATATATACTGTATGTGTGTGTTTTTACATATATTATGTAAACAAAAACTGATTTTGAATGTGATTAATCGCGATTAATAATTTGACAGCACTAATATATACACACCCACACACACATATATATTAATCGTCACATTATGCATTAGTATCAAAACATTTTTTAATTTTTCCAGTATAACAGCGTTAAAAATATTTAAGCTGAGCGGCATTGGCCACCCCACCTCTTCTGTCGTTCCTTCAACGTCTTTATTACGAAGTACCTCAAACAGGAGACTTTCAGACTCGCTCATCCGCTTCACCTCAGGCACAAGGCCCAGCCCAAACGAGCGCGAAACGGTATAGATGACGAGAACTTCAGTAGAACAAGATCGTGGTCATGGAATGGTGTCAGGCCATATGTACATAAAAACTAATCGCCTGCCTGTCAGACCGGTTATACTGTCGCGCGCTGTAGCTTGTATCATTTCATATTAAAGCGTGAATGAAACTACGAGCATGCATGTAAGATCCGCATCACATTCAGCAGCGGCAGGTCTTAAAGTAATAGCAGCCAAATAACCTAATAACCCAGCTGCTGTGATATCTGTTAATCAAAGAACAAAAGAAAAAAGAGGAAAACAATAACTTTTGTAGCTGTAAGGATTCATCTATATTTAGTTTAGAATTTAGTGTTTGATAACTTTATTCAATTTCTGTATATTTCTGAAGGGCACAGGTAAATATGACATATATTATAATAGGTTTATGTGAAGATTGTTCACTTAGACTTAAAAAAAAAACAAGAACTTTTTAATTAAGTGAAACTATCGTCTTACATTGATAGCTCTCAATTATACTGTAATGTTGAATGGCTATAGTCCCATGATACATATATGGGGGAAAAAATTTCATAGAGACATCAGTAATATTGGTATCAGTGATACTTGCCTTCAGTCATAAAAAAAGATGCCATTAAACAAATATAAAACAATATGCTGGCTTTGTTGTTTCTACATTCATTTGAAGATTGAATATGAAATTATTCCAGTCTTTTTTTGTTTAATTTTTACTACTATTTTTTATTTTTTTTTTACTTTTTATGAGAACTTGACTAATGAACAAACTCATAACAGTGAACGACCTTTTCATTTGTGATGAATTGTTTCTGTTGTTGTTTTTTGTAGCTGATGCCATCATCACAATGGTCCGGAACGCACCAGGATTCTTTTATCAGATCTCACGCCAGTGGCTCAGCCAGCACAACATGAACCTCCTGCCCTTCCAGAACAAGAACGATCCTCTGCAATAATCAACATCACATGCACGCACACTATTACAGTTGCACTGACACACACTACTTCAGAAAATTGAACCTTTAAACAAAGTACACACTACTGCCTGCATTCATTAATGTGTACAGAAACAAGCACAGGTAAAGTTTTCCAAGCACTTTTTATAAATAAAGCCTGTTAAAAAGTGTGCTTGACAAAAGTACCACTACTGTATGCACACTAGGAGGAATTCCTAAGTTACTTGATGAACACACTTTGCCACAGATTAAACATAAAAAGGAGTCTTTTCACATAAGCAACAGAAGAGAACTAACAAGTGCCTAAAAAACAAAATCACTGTAAACCTCAAGTACAGGAAGTTAACGCAGCCATTTACTTATTTATATATTCCACTGTCTGCTGCTGCTGCCTAAGCTCATGGCTTACTGTTCGAACTGACATCTGAAAATTAAATGTATTTGGTATATTTATATAGGAAATATTTAATATTTTAAAGATGAATATACAGTTATATTAGTTGGTGCCCTGCACTTTAGAGCAGTTTGTCTTTTTAATAAAAAGAGAAGTTTAAAGCTCTTCAACAGCATATTTTGATTTATTTGTTTGTTTGTTTGTCCCGTATGCTTCTGTGGTATATCTGTAGTATAACTTTAATTTCATATCAAGGCCATTTAAATACATCAACAATTTGTCACCAAATTGGTCACATTTATCTGTTTAAGCCTTTTGCCTGATTTAGTCTGCCATCATACACCTTCCCCTTAAAAGCTTAAAGATTGGTACATTTAGCTTTGTGTGGCAGTTCTGTTTTATGATTCTGTCAAACTTCCTGTCATTGTGTGTTCGCATTTAAAAAAAAAAAAAAACAGAACTGCTCTACTTTTTATTACAACCTAGCAAATGGGTAGTTCACAAACAGTTAAAGGTCATGGAAAGTACAAGTTACAAACACACATTTGAGCATCCGTTCTCATGCTCAAAGTCCTCACCACAACAAAACATTTCATGCATCCAGTCCGTGCTTCCAATTAAGTTCTAACCCAGTGCTCTTCGTATAGTTTTTTTTTCTTTTTTAAGTATTTAAATATTTGGTTGTGATTTGCATACAGAACATGAATGAGCTATTGGTGTGCTGGTAACCAATTTATATATTCCCCCTTCTTTTATCAAGACGTGATATGTTTTTGATATTTAACATTTAACCAAAGATGTTCTTTTAAGTAAGTATAAATTCCTGAGCTCAAACGGCAGAGCATTCGTAACACGGCAAAGTTTTGTGATTTTATTTACAGTGAACATGTTAACTATAAAATTATTGTAAATGCAACCTACTCTTCCAAAATGCATCACTTCTAGTGTTAAAGATACATTCCTCTCAACTTGCATTTGTTCACCTTTGATATGTCAACATAATGAGGGGTAACAGGTTTTTCAATAAAGTTACACTGTCTATGTAGTCAACCAAGAAAATGCAGTGGCCAAAAAGGAACACTTCAAACTCATATAATGCACTGGGCTTGATCAGACTATCCAGCTGATACAAAAACATTGAAGTACGATCTGGAGTTTCCACCAATTAGTGTAGTTATTACACATTGTTCATTTATGTGTCTGAATTGTAAATTTACAATGACATTACAATCAAATCTGGTAAACATCAGCGAACTTATCTTTAAGATCAAAAATAGGCCATTCGCCAAGGCCATGTGTTGAGTGTTAACGGTGTCTTAATGCAGCACACAGTCCTTACATGTCTAGACTGTCACCTGCCAACAGGACGACCTCCTCTTGTTTCTGCACCCAGCACCTTACTTAACTCTACCATTCTCAACATACGGTACCTGTGGCTTGCATCATTTCACACCAAAACAATCAAACACTTCGACTTTGCTACGCTCTACTTTTTTCTACGAAGCAAATAGTACTGATAAAAACAAATAACTGGTCGGTTTTCACGTTTCATAATTGTCGCTCAAAGTAACCTAGTACAAAGTAATAACTTATTTGTCCTTATTTACAAAAAAGGTAAAAACGAAAGAGCATGCATTAAAGGGATAGTTTCACCCAAAAATGAAAATTACCCCAGGATTTACTCACCCTCAAGCCATCCTAAATGTATATGACTTTCTACTTTCAGACGAATACAATCGGAGTTACATTAAATAATGTCCAGGCTAATCCATTCTTTATAATGGGAGTGGATGGTAGCCAAAAATTTGAAGTCCAAAAAATTTAACCAATCCATTATAAAAGAAGTCCACACAGCTCCAGGGGGTTAATAAAGGCCTTCTGAAGCGATGCGTTTGTGTAAGAAAAATATCCATATGTACAACTTTAGAAATCTTAATCTCTAGCTTCCGCTAACTGTCCTGCCCGGACATAGACTTGATATCTTACTCTTACGAAAGACATCATTACGTTAGGGGTAAAAGCATTGACACGAACTGTCCGAAAGAACCGGTTCGTGGAAAAGAACCGGACTTCCCATCACTACTCATTGGCTACTGATACAGGAGAGACCAATCAGCTGTGCCATGTGATCATGATGTCATTATCAGATTTAGTTAGACCTATCGGACTGCGCCATCTAGGGTTTCATGCCAAAACTCTGTATTTTTTGCGCAGATATTAGTAGGCCTGTTAGTAAAATATGTTGACTTTAGCAATCTTTGTTTCATTATTGCCAATGGGGATCATTCAAAGGGGAAGAATGACATTTATCTCGTTTCCTTCGTGTCGAACATACCTGTCTGATGTGACATAATTTAGTCGTTTATTACCAAGTTTGTCAGTTTGACAAAGTTTGGCACTCAGACAGGTATGTTCAATGCAGTTGTTTGGACAGAAGGAACCAAGATACATTTCTAGTTTCAAGATATTTGTTATTCAACTCCTCTTTAAATGAAAAGAAGTATCATATTTTTGCTAAATGACCCACATTTAGTTTTTGACCACTGAATGTGTGTACAATTTAACAATTTACTCCTGGAGCCATATTGAGATCCCAATATCTCTGGAAACGAAACATATAGGGCTTAAAAATGAAGATGCCGAAAGGGAAGTTTGTTTGAACCCAGTATCTAAAAGTGCATTAAGATATCTTTAATACTTTTTGAGTTACAAGCATGCAAACTTTGAAGAAAAAACTTAAAAAGTGCACTTTCCCCATTTTTTGAATGATCACCATTGGCACATGATGTGACAAAGATTGCTAAAGTCAACATAAATTACTAACAGACCTACTAATCTCTGTGTAAAATCACCGTGATCTGGCCATCTTTCTAAAGTCATTTTTAACTCCTATGTAATTTGGCTCTGAATCTGTGAAAACTGAAAATTTTACCCCGATCAAATTTTTTTAGGAGAAAAAGTTTTGGCCTTCATCACTATACATGTTTATCTTTCTTCAGAAACAAAGATAATATCAAAATTCGAGCCAGGGAAATTTCTGAAATTTGGTTGATTTGACATGGAATGAACCAGATGCAATTATTGGAGAAATCTGCCATGTCACCAGAGAAAAGTTGTTTCACTGGAAGATTATGACATTTAAATAAAAAAATTACAAGGGCAAAAAAATTGTAAACATACGCACAGATGAATCATCCACGATAAGGTCAATAACATTTCATTTTATTGAACAAGCATAACAGAAACATTTCATATTTAAATTAAAAACCTTGAAATGTTATACAGGCTACAGAAAAAGCTAAATAAGTCCCAGCTAGGAAAACAAAAGAAATCATGCAAAAGAAGAAGATCTTGAGCTGCTACGTAACCCTAGTAGACCTTTGTGGATCTTCTTATGAACACTGTTGCTGCTTAGCACATAGAAAACAGGGTTTATGGCACTGTTGATGGTAGACAGACCCAGAGAGATTGTATAGGGTGTGTAGACACTTCTTTCAAAGTCACATGTCCCATTCGAGAAGTGGAAATTGATGGCACGTAGTAAAAGGATCACATGGTACGGCGTGAAGCAGACTAAAAAGAACAAGATGACGGCTAAGGCCAGGTTACGAATTCTGACTTTGGCCCGTGGCTTCAAACCCGTGCTAGCTTGAACTTTAGCAATGATGGCCAAGTTGGTGACTATTAAAATGCACAGCGGGATGAAGAAACCGATGAAGAAGCGGGCATAGTTGAGTCCCGTCACTACGACAGAGGGGTCGCTTGGCTCGAAGCACCGCTTCTCCTTCGTTTTTTCAGAGTCGCCCTCTGTCATGGTGAAAACCGGCACGTGTCCCACAGCAACGACCACCACAATCACAACGCTGATGATCACAGCATGCCTCATCTTTCTCAGACCTCGAGACTCCATGGCGTAGACCACCGCGACGAAGCGGTCCACGGAAACACAGCACATCAAGAAGATACTGATGTACATGTTGTTGAAGAACACGTAGCCGGTGATTTTACAGGCCAGAGAGCCCCACTCCCAGTGATGACCTCTGTTGATGTAAATGGCCCAGAGTGGAAGTGTACCTAGATACATCAGATCACACACTGACAGGCAGAAGAGGTAGACTCCTAGGACGTTCTTCCGGCACACTTCGAGGAACGTGAGGAAGACTGTGATCACGTTAGCAGGCAGACCTAATGTGAGGACTGTGCTGTAGAGAACCACCAGTGGAAGTGGGTTTTCTTCCTCGTAAGGTGGTTCACAGCTGTTTGTGTGGTTTGTTGGACCGGTTATGTTCATGGTCACTGGAAAGCTGAGAGAGGGATCCAAAATGATGGGAGACAAAAACATAATTTCATTTAAAAAGCATGGAGTTGATATGAAAAAAGAAAAGACCATGAAAAACAAAGCTAATGTCAACAGTAATGCTACAGAAAAAATCCTCACGTGCTACTTTAAATACATTTATACAAGTATTGTGGTCTCATTTCCTCTCAGATTACTTCCCATAGCTAAAGCCAGGCTCACACTGTGCGATTTTTTAAAGTCCTTTAGGATTGTACTTGTCAGACTGTAAGAACATGATGATCATGTCACACTGTGGGATCTCAGTTTTCATTAATGTCAGACTGTATGACAGTCAAGACGTGTTAAAAACGGATGTGCGCAAGAAAACTTGTCCCGAGTTTTACCTTATCAACCCACACACGTTCAGTGACTGCGAGCTGCATTGCACGCGGGGCTGTAATGTTGGCTATCATTAAAAGTATATGAATGGCGGCAATACTGGCATATTTATGCAGAATAGTGCAAGCAGCACTACACACCCACATGAAAACAGCAGCGCAACCGGTGTTTATCATAGCAAAGGCAACAAATCAGATGAATTCCGTGAGCGGAGGACGAGAGCGCCGGAATTTATGCGGTTAGAAGAAATCTCTAGCATTAATTCTGATCACGGCTTGTCTTGAAAAGCAACAGTTTGACGTTCGTCGCAGGAGATGTCACACTGCAGGACTGTGCGCCAAATCTTCTGACACTGCCAGAAGTTCGTTGGAGGTAAAATCTGATCGCAACGGTCATTAATCGGCTGTCGGTGAACATGTCAAACCAGCGATCAAAGATTACAGATTTTAGCCTAGGATTATAGGAATCATTTAGGATTTTCAAAATTAGTCTCAGACGACCAAATCGTGGCCAAAATCGCACAGTATGAGCTGGGCTTAAGTCAAATATTATAAAACACGTTGTGGTTGATTTCTAATATGCAAGACGTTTTCTTATTATCACATAGCCTAGACTTGCTATGTTGGATAAATGAACTAAATTAACCATTTTTGATGGGAATTTAAGATGACAATTAAGTGAACATTGGGATTTATTTTATATTTAATTTTAAAGGGGTCATATGATGTTGCTAAAAAGAACATTATTTTGTGTATTTGGTGTAATGAAATGTGTTTATGTGGTTAAGGTTCAAAAAACACATATTTACACATACTGATCATTATGTTTCCCTCTATGCCCCGCCTTTCGAAAGGCATTGATTTTTACAAAGGGCTAATCGTTTGAAAGCGAGTCGTGACTCTGATTGGACAGCTAAGTGCGTTTTATTGGCGAATACTCAAGGTGAGAAAAACGGAAATGCCCTTCGCCACCGCTGCCATACTGTGATGCCGTGTCCGGAGCGACGAGACAAAAACATTAAAAACCATTATAAACGAGGCATTTGTTGCATCCAGTGGGGACATAATTATAATGACTTATACTGTCTTTTTACGCATTGCGTTGCATTGCGCCGCGTAAACATAAAACCATGTCTGCATTTGTGATCGGAGAAATGACAAACAATAAGCTCTACTCACTGCTCAAAACTCCCGTTTGAATCATCAGTGGCAAATCCTTTAAATATGAAAAACGTACTTACAGTCTGTGAGTCAGAACAGCGGGCATTGTAGTCTACTCTACCAGGATCAGAAACAGTCTGCACTGCAATGTCTGCAACAAAGTTCCTTGATTACTACCCCGGAATGAGAGTATAGTTTCTAGCCTATCGGCCTAGAAAATCGCAACTTTACTTAGTACACGATGTAACTACAGAAGAGTCAAGTTTTAAATAGGAAACATATCGAAACTCTTTGGTCATTTTTGAGCGAGATGCTAACGGTCTAATCAGATTCAATGATCTATGCTAAGCTAAGCTAAAAGTGCTACCGCCAGACCCGGAGATCGGCTGAATGGATTCGAAAACGGTAAAACTCAACTGTTTAACTCTAGAGTAGTTGGACAATTTGCCTATTTTCAAAAATATTGGAGTGCTCCTTTAACTTTTATAAAGAATATCTCTTTGGATTTGAGACTTTAGTCTTTGCAACTTTGCAGATCTTCTTTATTCACCAAGAGCTTGTAACACTCCAAAGAGAAAGGAACATTTTTTAAATCGCATCATATGACCCCTTTAAATGTAATTTTTGAGCTCACTAAGCTAGTCATGTGACCTAAATATGACGACCACCATATGAGGCGAACTCACACCAAATAAAACCGCTTTTATTAAGCTGCTGATGTGACTGGAAACTGGCGTGAGTGTATTTGCATGTGTTTGTCAAAATGTAAACTTTACATTTAGAAAATCATAAACATCTGGACATTCACGAAAACATTATACACTTGCATACATTTTGTGTACAATATCTGTAATATTTTACAGTATTTGTTAACATTTGTTAATGAAATACTTCTAATAACAAAACTATAACAAAAGTATTGCTCATTGCTAGTTAATGTTAATGCATTAACTAACCTTAACTAACGGGATCTTGTTACCATATCAGTATAATATTATATTTTTCATATAATTGTAATAGGCTAATAGACCTGCTCGCTTATATTAGGTTACTAAGTTACCGGTTTCCCAAAAATTAACCATGGTTTTACTATAAATAATACCATGGTTAATATAGTTAAACCATGGTAACCACAAATGAACTATGGTTTTACTACAAATAAAAACAAAACAAAACAAACATGGTTAATATAGTTAAACCATATAGTAACCACAAATTGACCATGGTTTTGCTACACTAACCAACCTTGGCATTTGTAGTAAAACTGTGGTTATACTACAAATGGTAATCCTACACTTTTACTATAAAAAAAATATCACGGTCAATTTTCGTAAGGGTTTGACTTCACAACTCAACAACTTCTCGTTTCCCTTGAAGTCGTACGTTTGGATTCTACCTCCATGATGTACCGTTACATAATAAAACGAATAAAAGAGTTACCTCTTATTCCAGATGATCGCGGAAACTCTACTCAGTATAACTGTTCATGTCATCAGTCTCCGTTTCTATTTGTCAAATCAGTCCAAACTCTCTTTTTCATCCCGAACTTGGTAATAAACGTTCAACTGCACCTGAGGTGAAGGAAGTGATGAGTGTTTATGCAAGCGCTGTGAGTGAGATGCTGCCTGCCACTGACTTTGATACAGTAGAGTGAGGAAATAGCAGTTTGATATAACAAGACATTTTTGAGTACCATTTACAGACGAAAGACATCAGATGTGATGAAAATGTGTTTTCACATTTCCTTGGGGGACGTCATTTGTGACTATTATTTAAATCTTTAGGGTTGGATAAACATATACTCAACTCCCTTACTGTATATGCTATACTGCTATGAGTGGCAGTTTATTTGTTTGTCATGAAAAAGTGATTTCCTCCAGAGGGCGCTGCAGGGCTAAAAATTGGAAATATATTTTACGCAAAACTAAAATTCTGTCATAATTTACTCCTCAGGAGCGATCAATTGGATGGCATCCCTATTATACGGTGGCAGAGAAGTGCTAAACAAATCACAATTCTGAAAACAAAATAACAAATTACAAACGCAAATGCAAACGCAAGTCTAAAAAACAAAATAACAATTCAGAAAGCACAAAAACAATTCAAAAACAAAATAGCAAGTCAGAAAACACAACGACAAATCAGACAAACTGGAAGAGGTAGGTATAGTTTGAGACAGCGCCATTGGTTTGGGATTACTCACCGCTGACTGGACGAAACATCTGTCAATCAACTTATACAGAGAAGAACCAGCCGAAGAACAGCAGAGTCGTGCCAGAAAGTTCGGAGATGGTATTAAAGAAACTCAGTTTAAATGTATTTTATGAATTGCCCTTATGCCTTTGGTACCATATTCAATATAACTGGCGGTCAGTTGTGTCTAATTTTTGATCACTTTAGTTATTGATAGTGGTGACTCGTTTAATACATCCTAGCTTTCGATTTTTGGTCTGGCCCCGCGGCTGTCCGGATAAGCGTGTGTCATTGGGTTTTTGACGCGATCGACCCGGGTTCGATTTCGCCTTTTGCAGAACTTTTTTTCTCCCTTTTTAAATCTCATATCACATCGGAAAGGCATTTATTTTCAATAAAAATTAAGGAAATAATCAAAAAGTTGAAAATAAAGTATCGGGTAGGGTTAGGGTAGGTGTAGGGAGGGCTTTATTGTACCAATAAGGTGGCATCCATGTAATAATTAAAATTATAATTTACACTCAATACGTTATTATTGCATACGGTTTTATAATGTACTACAATACTGAGTTGCAGATAATTGCCACTATTTGCAACAAATAGTATACTTGATAGTAGAAATCCTGATATTTTAACATAGTGTAAATAGGTATTCGCACTTAGTGTAAATAGAATCCATTGCTAAAAATTCATCTATTTTCACTTAGTGTAAATACGATATCCATTGCAATACGTGATTTGAACAAGGAGGAAAAAAAAGCGTCAAAAAAGACGGGATCGAACCCGGGTCGTCATGTCAAAGCCAACAACACGCAACTTATCTGCACCACTGGAGCTGATGGTTTACAGCTACTTTTAACTAAATGTAAATAGACACCCCGTATTTTTTATTCCATAGTAAGGGCAATTCATACAATACATTTAAACTGAGCTACTTTAATACCAAATCCGAACTTTCTACCACGACTCTGCTGTTCTTCGGCTGGTTATTCCTGTATAAAGTGCTTGACGATGTTCGTCCACGTCAGGGTCTGTGAGTACTTCCCCCCCCCCCCCCCCAACAATGGCGCTCGTCTAAGATATACCTACCTCTTACGGTTTGTCTGATTTGTCGTTGTGTTTTCTGACTTGTTATAATGTTTTCTGAATTGTTGTTGTGCTTTCTGAATTGTTGTTTTGTTTTTTAGACTTGCATTTGCGTTTGTAATTTGTTATTTTGTTTTCAGAATTGTGATTTGTTTTGCACTTCTTGGGCACCGTACTATTATGCTCTTTAACCACAAAACAACTCCAAATCACAACATTGTCTAGATTTTAAGATTATAAATCACAGCTTCCCTCTTCACTGTTAATCTTCAGGAATATGGACCATTTTAAAGTGTGGGGAAATTGCTCACGTCTAAGTCATGTTGTGATTAGTAATCAATTGTTAATTCATTATAATGTGTCATGGTTATTTAATGGTTCTTAAAGTTAATCTCATTCAGTAATTGTTGATTACTTGATATTATCTCAGTCCTAAATTCGCTACTTCGTTAATCTTGTTTCCGTATTAGTAGATGAAGTTTTACTACTCAATTGCTGCTCATTTGTCCCGCATTAGTTTCTGCATAGCTACCTTGTTGATGGTATTTATATCTTAAAATAATGAAAGGACCTCGATTCAATAATTTAGACTTGTTTGGTTTTATATAATATGCTATGATCATGTCCTTTTATGTTATTATTTGTGTTATATAATGTATATGTCTATGCACATGCTTTTATAATTTGCCCACAATCTGTATTATATACTGAATTGCTTGTATGCTGTTGAATCCAATCCACCAAAAAGACTTTTAAACTGTTGCAAATCCGTCCTAGTTGTGTTGCTGTGGTGACGCTTTACGGCATTTGGATCATGGCGGAGTCGCTGAGCGGTGTGCAGTTGAGCACGGTAAATATTTGGCTTTTAACCACTTAAGACATAAATTCAGTCGCATGTCACGCGTTTTGCAATATATTATGATTTCAGCAGGGAAATATATATGCTGAGTATGCGTGGTAAACCTATAGATTCTGTGTTATCTACGATTTAATGATGAACATATTGGTCAGATACTGCATTTTGTTTACATGATTGTTGCTTATGATTCAGCACGCAGACACGAGCAGATTTAACACCCGCTTTAACTGCTCTTTATTCCACATCGCGCATTTTAAAGCATTTAGTACGTGGCGTTTTCTTCTTGTTTTATTCGCAACATGAGCTGTTATTATTTAGTGTTAGCCTGAATAGTTGCTTGTAAGTTAATGCAGGCAAAACGAGCAGTTGTGTATGTGCATTTTCGAGGTGATGCTTTTGTAAGTTGGGTTTGTTTACGAAACTATAAAATCTTTCATTTTCATTTTTAGGTAGATTGGGTTGAATACGACAAAATGTCACCAGGTCTTCGGCTTTGTGTATTTATTTTCACCTTTTCATGCAGCCCCTTCTATAATCAGAATAGACTGTTTTTTTTATTTATTGATATTTGCTACTACAGAATGTAGACTTGCGCAATATAACCAAATTTAGTGTCTTACCATTAGGCCTAAGTGTTAATGCTTAATCATTTTTATTTTTTTTAATAAATAACATCTTAGAAGTAAAAAAATAAAAAAATAAAATGTTTGAAAGATTTGAAACGCATGCTATTAGTGTTAAATTTGCTTAGACATAGCAGGTATTGAAAATATATTCCTCATGATTTTTCAACCTTAAAATAGATCAGGATGTAGATTTCCACATTTCTCTGAAGTGGGAGCTGACTGTGATGTTGAAATGTGTCTCCTCCTGTTGATATTCGGAGACCGAACATAAATATGCTTTCGTAATGTATCATAATGCAGTTCTGCCATAGTTGCCTGTTTAATATTGCATTGCCTTATTCGTTAGTCAGTTGATATAGGAAATAACCAGCACTTTGAAAATAAGTGTCAGGAGTCAGGACTGACCCTTGGTCCTTCTTTGACAGATCTTGCTGCAGACAATGAGGCTAATTCATATAGACAGGAGTATAATTTATTTCAAACATTCAGTTTTATTGGTATGCATGCACTACGATTTCGATGGCTAGGGGTCAAAGGCCGTTTATGAGAGGTTTATCTGTGCATTAAGAAGCTCTGAAATGTCTTGGTTTGATTGATGTAATGCACTTAGTGTGCATAAAAATGTTTTTGCATTGATAAACTAAGGCCCGGTTTCATAGACAGGGCTTAGCCTAAACCAGGATTAGGCCGTAGTTCAATTAGGACATTTAAGTCATTTTTCTAAACATTCCTTAAAAAAATATTATTGGTGTGCATCTTAAGACAAAACAAAGGCACTGACATGTTTTAAGATCAGTCAGTGCAAGTTTCTTTCATTTGAAACGGCTCAGATTTACATTTTAGTCTAGGACTAGGTTTAAGCCTTGTCTGTGAAACCGGGGGTAATAGTTTCAGTAATAGCTAACTGGAATATCTTTTAGACCTTGTATACTGAATACTGACAGACATAGCATGCTGTTCACCATCTTTGCCATGTGATTTGGTGTTTGCATATGAATATATTTAACCACCAAAATGTACATGCATAATAGCTACCTACCTACTTATTTATTAATTAATAAAAATATTTTTTTTAAATAAAAAATACTACAGCTGTAGTCCTAAAATGTTATATTAATATTCATTTATAAATATACAATTATAATGAAATATGTATTTAAATATCATATTATACTCACGGGACATTCATTTCAGACTGTTAGAGCCAGACTTTTTTGTATTTGCTAAGAGACATAAAAGGATTTTGTTAGTGTGTCCTATTGCTCTTTTTCCATGCGTTACCATAGCGGAAGCTTTTCTTGCCTCTTACTCGTTAAATGAGTCTTTTTGAACTGGGAGGAAGATTTTGACTAAATAACTTGAGCACCTTTATTTTTTCAAATGGTAAAATAAACTTGCTTTTGGACCCTGGTCCCACAAACCAGTAATCAGAGACATTTTTTTTTTCATATTGATGTAACAGCTCTGATTCCATGCATTCCATTGCTTAATGGTTTTTATAGCTGACATGATATAGACCAATATACAACTGAATTCGAATCTGGAATCTTTTCAATCTGGCATTTTGGTTATTTCGTCTCAAATCTGAAATATTGAAAAAATTTGCCTCTAAAGTTGTCCAATTGCAGTTAGTAGCAATGTCAGATTACTAACTCCAAATTAGTGTGATATATTTACGTAGGACATTTACAAATTCTATACATAGCTCTTTACTCATATCATAATGCATTCTTTGGCTTCAAATACAAAATCGATGACTTGTTGGACCCGGCAATGTATTTTGGGCTATTGCTAAAAATATACGCTGTGCGACTTATACTGGTTCGTGTCCAATGGTCACATCTTACCCTTTAATGTAATGCCGATGTTTGGGATTTTGCCGTACCCATATGCCGGGCTATTTTTTAACTCCGTTTTGGCTGATCAGCCGAAGCCGATATATTTCCTTTTCTTCGGAAACAACACCAAGTCTCGCCTGTGTGGAAATTATAAGCTAATTATATTTAATTTTGGTTAGTTTTTAACAAAAAACTTACTTGTTATAATTAAATAAACAATAATGAAGTTATTTTAAAATAACAGTACATTGAAGCTTTGAAAATAAACTATAAGAACATAATTCAATTTCTCTTTTTTTTCACATGCCAGTAAGTAACCTTAATTATTTGAGTTTAAGATTGTCATTTATTAATGAATCTAAAGCGAAGAGTTGTAACCAATTCCATAACATATGTTTAGGGCTCTATTGGTTTATAATATAACTATTTACACATTATGATAAATTGAGTATAGGCTATAGAAATTATTTAATTTACAAGTGGCATGTTTGTGATTTTTTTTTTTATTCATTAAGCTATAGCTTCTGACTTTACATCAACATCCTCTGATTTTATGAATCAGTTACGGCTTTATTTAACAGAAACACAGTCTATCCTAAATTTGATTTGTGTATTTTACTCTTCTTTTATAAAAGCAGGCCAATAGCGCTCCCTACAGAATTAAACTCCTTACCGAACGGGCATTAGGACCCGGGGGAGGCTGCCGCTGCACGTGGTGTTACTGTTTACTCTATCATACACCGAACGCATTCTGTATGTGCATTCTCAGTTTAAATGAAGCGATCCAACGCAGTGGACCTAATCATCATTCAGGCAAAACTTCGCTTCAAAAATTAATCACACTGTTGATCTAATCACTAGCACACCCTGAGCACATGTGAGTTAACGTATTACTCTTATCGGCAAGACATATCGGCATAATTTTTCATATCGGGCCGATGCCGATATGTACATTTAAAGCCATTATCGGCCGATTCCGATATCGGTCCGATAATATTGTGCATCCCTACTTTAATGTAATTGGTTAGTTTGTTATATAATCTATGATTTTTCTCTTTTGCCACCAGAAATGGCAGGAGGCTTCAAACAGAGGGGCTGCCATACTCAGCTATTTAGGGGAGCAAGTCCCTCTAATTTACTGTCTGGAGACAGAGCCACAACAAGGGGAGGAGGAGCAAAAGGTTGAGCAACGTCTCCTGTATCCTCTGGAGTGCTTCCTTTTTGGAGAGGACCCTTGTGTCGGCCTGGAGAAGCTACAGCAATACAACAGCAGCTCATCAGCTCAGCAATGTGGACGTGTCTTTAAAGAGGGCGAGACTGTCTACTCCTGCAGGTTAGACCAGAGCCCCTTTGATAATATATGCAGTCATGACTCATCAATTCCTTTAGGAGAACATCAGCAAGACTGCTTGATGAGTCAGCATCTCAGTGCAGATTGTTCATTGGACAGCCTTGTCAGTGGATAATGCACATTTCATTTATTCAAGTAATTTGAGTGTATTAGTCAAATTGAGGTAATACGGTATAAATAAATGTTCATATTTCAGCAATTTTCTGCTAGCATATTATGTACTGTATTTACTATCAGTGAAAAATTTGGACACTTGAATGAATCCTTTATTTCTCTCGCTCCTGCTCCTCTCTCTCGATATATATTAGTATATATATATATCTATTATATTATATATTACTCATATATTGCTATATATATAATCTTTACTGTTATTATACTTATACTGTGTTATTATAAATGACAGAAATTATTAATATAAAGAATGTTTAGAGGGTGTCCAATCTTGTTTTCTATATGCATTTATTTATATTTTATTTTTGCCTGGAATATAGCTGACACAACACCATTCCCCATACTATCTAATGAAGTTCTTATGCTGATGCTATTGTTTTCCAGGATTTGTGCAATAGATCCCCCCTGTGTGATCTGACTAGAATCTTCCATAAGAGTTGCACAAAAGTCCTCGCTACCAAGTACATTCAGCTCTAATATACTTTGATTTTCTGTCTAATCATTTTTTTTCCTTTCCCAAATCTCAACCTTGTTCTCAGTGTTTATTTATTTTATGTTTTTGGAAAATGTTCCACCATCTAAAGTATTTAGTATTTTTTTATTACTGTAACTTATTTATTTATTCTTACATTTGCATTGCTACCTGAATCATGCCTCACATGAGAGGTTTCTGCGACTGTGAGATTTGGAGCTGAAGCGGACCCTCGCGGCTCCACACGACCCTGGGCACTTCAGTTACTATGGAAACTGTACAGTTATTTTCTCTTATCGTGCTAAGATTTTTTTTCCATGAACCTTTGTGACTAACTTTCCGTGCCTTGATTCAAGAGCCGGTCTGTCCGTGCGTTGTGCTAATGCAACCACTCCCCCTCGTGGGAAAACCCAGTGTGTGGGAAAGTGACCGCGCAGCCATTATGCAAAAAACACTGGAAAAACTGCAGGGATGCAGGATAGAATAAAACAAAAGCTCTTTAGTAATTGTTGTTGTACACGGAGAGTTTATGTACCATAGTTAAAAGAAGTGAAGACATCCGTTTAATAGGTTATAGATACGTAGCGTTATCGAGCCCGTCCGACTCCTGACTCGCTCGTTAAAATCCCCGATAACCCACAGCTGTGATCCGTTTGTCCATATTCAACAAACCGACAGCAGACAGCAGAATGTCATTATAAAGATGAAGGATGTCTACGAGTATATGTTGCAATGATATAATGTAAACTCTCAGATTCACCCTCTATAGCTTAGTTTGCGACTGATAACAAATCACTCTTAGTGGATTGAGCGTTGACGGCTCGGCGCCAAATGCGCGACTTGCAGTTGAATATACTCTTTCTCACCAGACATCCCTGAAAGTTTTAGTTCGTTCGGATTACCTTCCAAAAACAAGTACGTAAGACAATGCACTACATCCTTAAGGTATGAGAGAAGAGGAGGCACCACTCGGTGAGTGATCTTTGATGTCACTCATTAGCACAAGCGCATCCTTGATTAAAACTAACCGTAAAACTAAGACCATTTAGAGTGCATTCACTAATACCGTAGGCAGTATTTTTAACATGGGCATACACGACGTTCTTGCGAAATGATCTAGCTTGAAATGCTCTAGGCTGCCTATTCTGCATCCGTACAGATACGTGCAGCGTTGTGCTGTTTTTTTGTTTGCTTGAGTGTTTCTGCATTATTTGAGTGGCTTTGGAATATAAATCGCAGTACGTTTCAGATGAAAAAACGCGACTTATATTTATGAAAATATCATAGTTAGGAGATTTATAAGGAGTGGTTCCCTGCATTATTCCAGCAAAGCGCGTGATTACAGTACTAAGGCGCTGCAATGGAGCAGCTCTAATGCGATTAAATTAAATATGATGTACCATAGAGCAAATGAACAGTGAAGTAGCAAAAACTTGGACACATACCTTTTAATAGCTAATAGTGTGAAAAATCGACCAAAGGATTACAGTCGCACCAAAAGTATTCAGGACCGATCTAATTTGAGTAGGTTGTTTACTATTGGGTGTCGGACACTATTCATTTTTACTGAGGATAAGTGGGGGGGTGGTGGGGGGGGGGGTGTGAACTGCAAATAAAGTACTGTGAGAAAATTATGACCCAAATATTCTTCATACAGTTGACTACCAGTAAAACTGATACAAATTTGGAACAAAAATTATTCAGACCGGTCTGGGGAAAAAAATAAGTTGAGTTTGCATGAAGCTGGATGCAGCATGCCCAGGGACTATATCCGTCATTAAGGTAAAGGTTTGCCCGACTATTTAGAGTTTGGTTAATGTCCACTAACTAACAGCCGTCGAATTTTTTGGGTTGTTTGTACTACGCATTAGGCGTATCATAGTTATCTAACATTATCAAGCTGAATTCAGTTTAACTCTGAGTTCTTGTCATATTTTATTACCATTTTCTAAACTATAGCGAATAAACTGTGATAATGTGAGAAATGTTGAAGGTGTCTGAATAAATTTTGGTATGACTGTATCTATTTGATAATGAAGTTAACCAACTAACATTATAAATACATTTTTTGTTTATGTACCCAATATTTAAAAAAATTACAAATGCAATAAAAATATTGGTATCAGTACTCGGTATCGGCAAGTAAAAAAAAAAAAAGTACCGGTATCGGGCGAGTACTGGAAAAAGTGGTATCGGTGCATCCCTAGTTGTAAATTTTGGGTGTTGAAGGGCATATTAATTCATCTAAATCCCAGTATTCCATAAAGATCGAGGACGTACTGATATCGGCAGATTTCTTGCTGTGTGCCTGGATTTTGGCCTGGAAAGCAGATGGTCTGCTTCAGTGTTCTGATAACTCAATAGATCCACCGTGATTAGATCAGGCTCCAGATCCGCACTCACTCATGGCCACTTACAGTGTCCTCACCTTTGTCGGAAAACAGCAGGTGCCTTTTTGTGTTTGACACCCTCTGGCGAGATCTAAACATTCACATAATGAACATGACAGATGGACATTTCAACCAAATCAGCAAACATCATATCCTGCTCAAAGGGCCTGTCGTGTTTTGTTATCTTTTTGCTGCATGTACAGTCAAATTAAGCTCTTTCGGTAGCTAGTCACTATTTTTGGCGTGACTGGCTTTTAGGAGATGTTACAGATTGTGATCTTCTGGTGGAGTTGAGGAAATTGAAGATATTTAGTTATGCAGTATACCTTTGGGAGCTTGCATTCTGCCAAATTACAAACAAATGCGAGAATAAACAGCAGTGAGTTCTTGTGTGGTTGTGTTTTTGTGCTCCTCTCTATGCAAGCCTACTCTCCTTAAAATAATAATAACAAAGCCATTTAAAGGATTATTAAAGAGTAATTTGTTCCCAACAATTAAAATTCTCAAATAATTTTAGTGCTGTCAAACGATTAATCCGATTAATCGCAATCCCAAAATAAAAGTTTTTGTTTCCATAATTAACGTGAGTGTATTGTGAATATTTATTATGTGTATATATAAGTACACACACATACAGCTATATCTTGAAATAATTTCTTATATATGTATATTCATATCAATTTATTCCCATTATACAATACATTTAATGTATAAACATAAAATACCTGTCCCACTATTTGTCTTAAATTAGTCATTCAGAGTTGTGTATTGTCATATACCTCATAATAACACAGGTAAATATATATTAACGAACGTTTTATTTGCATCATTAATCATTTGACAGTCATAAATATTGTCATTTCGAACACACCTTTTGACTTTTTTTTTTTCTTTTCTTTCTGTGGAAACACAAAAGAGATGTTTAGCAAATGTCCAAGTTGCTCTTTGTTCATTAGTGTAGTGAAGGGGATTCTGAAAGTAGTCCACGACTTCATGCACTGTTACTGTTTTTTTTACCTGGGTTCACTGACAATCTGCTCATCTGCTGTTCGCCACATAAATTCATGCACACCAACACGGCTGTTCAGAAGTTGGGATCAGGTAAGAGTTTAAATGTTTTGTATGGAGTCTCTTGCTCCTCAAAATGCTGTATTTATTTGAGCAAATACAGAAAACAAATATTATTGTGAGTCACTTATGCTATTTTAATACTTTAAAATATAATTTTTATTCTGTAATCAGCACTGAATATCGTTCAGCCTTACTCTCCATCTTCATGTCACATGATCCTTCATAAAGCCATTTCTAATAGCTGAGTTATAATCATTGTTTGAACTGTTGTCTGCTACTATTTTTTTTTGAAACTGTTTCTTTGATGAATAAACATAATAATAATAAATCATCTATAGATTATAGATTATATATTAATCATAATATATTATATTCAACTAGAAGTCTTCTAACATGCAAGTCTTTAGTATCCATTTAACACATCCTTTCTAAATAAAAGTATTGGCATTTCTTTAAAAAATCCTGTCGCCCAAACTTTTGAATAGGAGTGATATTGTACAAATAGCTATTTTGATAACGGCTGTTCTGTTTCACTTTTTATTTATCAAGAATCATTAAAGTTCACCGTCCAAAAAAATATTAAGCACGTGTTTCTGAAGGACATGGACCCGTTTTACATACAGAATGATGCTGAATTCATCTTTGCTTTACAGCAATTATTATTTTTAAATTATATTAAATAAAACAATTATTTTAAGATGAATAATATTTCCAAATAAAAAGAATTCTCTATTTTATCAATAGTACAGCCTATTAGCGAAGAGACGTCATTTTAAAAACTGCAAAGGTCTGGTGATCCTTAACTTTAAACTCCAGGTATACTACTGTTTAAAAGTTTGATGTTTAAAACTTATATTTTATTCAGAGAATGCATAATGGATCAGCGCCAGTACATACATTCGATACTGTACAAAAGATGTTCTATTTGAATATATGTTCTCAGAACTTGCTATTCAATCAAATCATGATTGTGAAAAATACATTTACAACTTGTGCACCATATTAGGCCGCACATCTTTTTTTTTTTTAACCATTGATGAAATTAAAATATTTTATTATTATAATAATCATATATAGATGAGATAGATAATTAGGCATTACCGCGGAAAGTATGGGTGCTGAGGGTGCTGCAGCACTCCTTGGAGTGTAGCCCACGAAAAAATGGGGGTGTTGGGGGTGCGGTGTTAAAAATAAATGACAGAACAATATGTAATAAAAAATAAATAAAATTAATTTTATTAATTCGTATATTCTTTAAAATTCATTGAAAAAAGTAGCCTAAGCCTACAATGACAAGAAGCAATGATTAAATATGAGTCAAGTTAAATCAAATTGACTGTGAAAGTCGTTTCAACTGATTAAACTTATTAAACCTGACTTAATGGTTTATATTATACGTACATTCCCTGCGTCCCCAGATTAAAGGGGTCATATGATGCGATTTTTTAATTTTTCCTTTCTCTTTGGAGTTTTTACAAGCTCTTGGTGCATAAAGAATCTGTACAGTTTCAAAGACTAAAGTCTCAAATCCAAAGGAGATATTCTTTATAAAAGTTAAGAACCAGCCACACCTACCAAACGCGCTCGTTCTAACACGCCCCCACATTTCTACCTCACTATGTGGGAAGATTTGCCTAACGCCGCCCAAATGTTCATGCAAAAAAAAGAAGGCTTAACTTTTATTCTTGCTGCAGTATTGTTGCCGCCGCCATGTCGTGAAAGCGCTGTGTGCTTCGTTGTGAAAGCGAAACACTTGTTGGCCCGATCTAAAAGAGGCTGGTCCGCTTCGTCATGCCATATCTGCTCTTTGCTGGTCTCTGCTGAAGGGATACCCACTTTCATTGTGGACAAAGCGGAGTCCAGCCCGGGTCCGTCACATGTGGTTGCCGCTCAATCGCCGCATCCGCCAGGCGTGCCGTTCTCGACCCCGCCGCCCCAGCTCACTCTATCCCGCCCTCAGCACACCCAAGCCTGCTTTCCTCACCTGAGACGCTGTTTGTTTAGTTGTGAAAGCGAAACTACTTGTTTGGTCTTTCAAAAGATGACACCGGACTAGAAATCAGTTGTTAATTTGTATTTACAACACTGTTCCGGAACAATTCAACCCAAATATTCAGATATGTCCAGCTCATTTTATGGAGGACTGTTTACTAATACTGGGAGAGTAACGTTAGACTAAAATACCGGCAGACTCACGTAAGTACATTTCATTTGAGAGGGATTTGCCACGATGATCAAACGCGCGGTTTGGCTAGTGTGGGTAGCACTTGTTGTGTTTGCTGTTCTTCGATCACCACTGCAACAGTAGTTTTATGTTTACGCGGCGCAAACGCAACGCTGAAAAGAACAGTATAATCTTATAATCATAATATGTCCCCACTGAGGCAACAAATCCTAGTTGTTTTGTAATAGGTTTCAATGTTATTTGGCTCGTCGCTCAGGCCGGATATCGCAATCCACATTATGTGGAGGGCTACATTGTCCGTCTCACGCATTGATGTATTTGTCCAATCACAACGCATGAATAGCTGCCAATCAAGCACACCTCCGGCTTTTTTTCAGAACGATAGCGTTGTAAAATCGACTCTTTTCAAAAAGCGGTGGCATAATTGCCATCCTTCAAACACATTATTAGTCCGTTTTCCAAGGCTGCATGATATATTAAACCCATTTAGAAATCATAATTAAGCATAATTGTGAATTCACAAATGCTACGATTTAGTTAAATAATTATATGCGATGCAGTTCTAATACAGTATATGCTCTATCATTATTTACATGCGTGTAGGTACATCCGTGGCTTGCGGCAACCACATGTGACGACCCCTGGGCTTTACTCCCTCTTCAGTCTAAACGGTTAAAGCCGTCCGGCATCCACACGCAATTGTAGTTTTTCCTCAGCAACCCGCACGGATCAATCTCAGGCTGCCGAAGCCGAATCGTCCATCTTTGGAGGCGACCAACCACAGTATTTTTGCTTTCACAATGAATCACCCAGTGCCTGCACGACATGGCTGCGGCACACAATACTACAGCGAGAATCATATTATGCTTCTTTTCTTTGCATGACACTTTCAGAAATCAGAATCAGAATGAGCTTGTATTGCCAGGTATGAGGCTAATCAGCTCAAGTGGAAATATGAATGATTTAATTCCCCCCCCCCAAATAGTTATATGAATTATAAATATTTAGTCCGCTGTAAGTATTTACTTACCCCTCTAAGGGTCACTGTCCTGTCCATTCTAAAAACGTTGATTTTCATGGTTAGGGAAATAACTTTCTTATGACAATCACTCACAAGCCTGGTAGCCTAAATCCTGCTGATTAAGGGTCTTCCAGTATGAGCAAACAATGACACGTCAAGTGTGATACAAGTATCTTAATTACTCTCTCTAAACACTTAACCTAGTCTACGACTACAAACCACTTAAGCTACCACATACACAACACATGCATACATTTGGTCTAGGCAAGTAATTAAGTTTAGGCAGTAAAAGAAGAGAAATAAAAATATGAAGCTTTGGTACCATTTGATATTCAGCAGATCTCCAGCCTGAAGGGAACTTCAGTTTCTTAGTTCAAACACACCTTTTTAAAAGGTGCAAATGATACTTAATGTTTCAATTAATAAAACTAAGTTTGAATACGTGCACGTCTCGTCTGTCTGAAAGAGAGGCTTAATGCAATCTGAAGGCTCAATCTCTGGATCTTTGCTGAAGTTGGTTTATTCAAGAACCATTGCGTCAGAGAATCCCGGGGAATGGAAAAGTTTCCCGAGCCGAAGCTGGCACGAACTTAGCGGTTGCACGCGTTCTAGCTCACACTTCTCATAATCTAACTAGACCACCAACTGGAGGCGGGTCTTTGATGTGAGGCCTGTAGGTCTGAGAGATTCCATAGCGCTCTCCAGAGGGCTTGTCCATGATACAAGGCTGAATCCCAAGCGGAATTTGGAAATACTGGGGATTGTATGACCACTTTGTGGAAAGCATGGAATTTGCATATGGAACTTGAATGCAAATGTCCTAATTAGTCTACGAACACTCATAGTGCCTATGTACCACAATAATCTACACTCCTCGTTGAGATCATCAAAGCCGAATTCATAGCATCCTTCACGTGTAGTATTACATATAGGGTAGATGACATGAACGAGTGTTCTTCACGCCTGCAAAACGTTATACAATATCATACAGGACGTATAACCTTCACATGAACCTAGATTGTGTGTGACTCATTCAAATAAAATTTTCTTTGAATTAATTAGTAGAAAAGTCCATTTTTACTGTGCATTTGTGCCTCTTCCTATGGCAATTTAAGTGATTTCCTCTACCCTTCCTTTGGGAAGAAAACCAGTGATATCAGCGTGGTTGGTGGCCAGGGAACCAGGCGGCCAGTTTCTTGCGGAGGTGTAATAGCTCATTTCTGGGAAGGGTCCCTATGTCCTCATATGCTTGTTTACTGAGGGGTGTTACAGAGTATTTGTTAAGTATAGCTAACAAAATATATATTGTGTATTTGATTGGTCCAGACGCTACGTATTTACACATACGAGACTTTTGTTTTCGTGACAGAAGCGTCCACTGTACCGATAGACAGTGACAAAACAAAAAACACATATAAAAATAATAAAAAATAGACCAGTAAATAAGATAAAACTATATAATTGACATTTGTTGTGCAGGTATATTACATTAAACAGTTTTGTATGTACAAGGTATACATCGTGCTTTAGGTGTAGACTTAGTATGAGTGTTAGATAAATAAGTGTGTGAGTGAATAAATAGTGTGTGTTGCACAGTTATTTTTAAGTGTTCATGAGATGGATTGCCTGATGGAAGAAACTGTTCCTGTGTCTGGTCTTTCTGGTGCTCAGTGCTCTTTAGCGTCGACCAGATGGCAACAGTTCTAAGAGGGAGTGTGCTGGATGTGAGGGATACAGAGTGATTCTGCCAGCCCTTTTGCACACTCTGGATAAGTACAGTTCTTGGAAAGAAGGGAGGGTTGTACCAATGATTCACTCAGCAGTCCGGACTACCCTCTATAGTCTCTGAGTTCAGATTTGGTAGCTGAGCTGAACCAGACATTTATTGAAGTGCAGAGGACAGATTCAATTATGGCAGAGTAGAACTGTTTAAGCAGCTTCTGTGGCAGGTTGAATTTCCTCAGTTGTCGAAGGAAGTACAACCTCTGCTGGGCATTTTTCCACAATGTAGTCAATGTGAGTGTCCCACTTCAGGACCTGAGAGATTGTGGTGCCCAGGAACATGAATGACTCCACTGCAGTCACAGAACGGTTCATGATGGTGAGTGGAGGGAGGGCAGGGGGGGTTCCTCCTGAGGTCCACGATCATCTCCACAGTTTTGAGCTTGTTCAGCTCCAGGTTGTTAAGACTGCGCCAGACAGACAGCTGCTCTACCTTGCTTCTATATGCAGACTCATCACCGTCCTGTATGAGGCCGATGACTGTAGTGTCGTCCGCAAACTTCAGAAGCTTGACAGCGAAGTCTTTAATGTGGCATATCGTGGTTGTAGAGGGAGAGAGCAGTGGGGAAGAACGCAGCCCTGAGGAGCTCCAGGGCTGCATTATAAACGGTTGCGGGATGAGTTATTTTCCCACCTCCTAGCTGCTGCCTCGTCTGTAGGAAGGCTGGTTATGCCACTACAGACGGAGGTGGGCACGAGAGCTTGAGTTAGTTTGCCAGGAGAGGTTTGGGATGATAGTGTTAAGGCCGGCTGAAGTCCCACGACAGATCCTCCATAAGTCCCTGGTCTGTCTAAGATGTTGCCATGAACATATGCATCCCATGTTTACGATGCATCACCACAGACCTGTTTGCTCTTGAGTACAACTGAAGAGGATCCAGCAAGGTCGCGTGGAGGTCCCCGTCAGTGCCCAGCACCAGTTTTTCCAAAGACTGGTCATACCCCAGAAGTTAGAGCCACAGTCCTGTAGTCCCTTTAAAGTCTGTAATTTTGGATTTCTTGGGAGGGAGATGGTGGAGCGTTTTTGAAAGCGTGAGGGACTTCGACAGTTCCAGGGACCTGTTGAATATCTGTTGAAGATGGGGCCACTGTTGCATCCCGATTTCAGACAGACTGGTGTAACAGTCTGGTCCTGGTGCTTTTTTCCTTTTCTGCTTACGGAAGACCTGGCACACCTCGTCTTCGCTGATCTGAATTGCAGGTGTGGGGAGAGGGGGGTTGCTGGAGGTGTTGATGGTTGTGTGGAGAGGTGTTCAGAGTGGGTGTGGGGTGTTTTTTTTCAAACCTGCAATAAAACTCATTCAAATCTCTGGCCAGTTGTTGATTCTCCACAGGGCTGGGGGATGGTGTCTTGTAGTTGGTGATTTCTTTTAGACTTTTTCACACTGATGCCGAGTCGCTGGAAGAGAATTTAATCTTTATTTTTTTCAGAATAATTCCTCTTTGTCACTCTGATCTCCTTTTCCAGTGCGTATTTAGCCTGTTTATACAAGACATCATCCCCCTCCCTGTGAGCATCTTCTTTGGCCTGACAGAGCTATCTGAGTTTTGCAGTGAACCATGGTTTGTCATTGTTTAGGTTCCTGGTAGGAATGCACATATCCTCACAGAATGTATGATGTTACAGTCTCTGTGAGCTCGTCCAGATTGGTGGCTGCAGCTTCAAAGACGCTCCAGTCAGTGAGGTCAAAACAAGCTTTTAAGTCCTGCTCTGCTTCATTAGTCCCATCTTTTTACAGGGGGGGGTGTGCCTTAATCCAGGTGCTATGCGTTGTATTGCAGGAGTGTCTGTTGGTAATAAGATGAACCTACCAGTGATCAGAGAGCCCCAAGCTGCGCCCGTGAGGACGGAGCGCGATGCAATTCTTTATTGGCAGCGTTATGCAAAGCTCCCACATGGGATGTAAAGTGGGGAGCGTGGGGAAACGAGCCGGTTTGTGGGTGAGGCCAGGAGACGCTTATCTCGCTTATAAAGAAGAGCTCTTTGGATTTGAGACTTTATCTGGGTACGTACAGATCGTCGTTATGCTCCAAGAGACTTTGTACCGCCCAAGAGCAGGAAAAAGTAATCACATCAGGACACCGTGAAGGAAGGTTGGAAAGGCGATTTTCACGACAGAGGGATGAGGAGAAGATAGGCACGGGACAGCCGGTGGAGGCCAATTGATGTTTGGTTCTTTGTACATTTGCTAGACCCGGGTGGTAATAGGGTTAAATTAAAGTGGGATGAAGCAAAAAGCCGGCTAGGAAGGGAGGTGGACAGTGGGATCTGGTACCAAGGGGGGGGGCCAGGAGGTTGCTGTGCGGGAGGCCAGTTGAAGGGTGCCAGTGAAGCTGGGTAAGAATCAAAAGCGCGCCAAGGATTGGATTGGACTTGGTGAAAAAAAGATAGAGGGTGTGGCAGAAAGAACTGCACATGGACAGGGGCGCCGAAATAAGGCTGGGAAGAAGAGGCTGGGGAAAGAGCCGGGAAAAAGGGTTGGGGGGGGGGGGGGGGAGGACGGGGGGGAGGAGGAGCCGACGAGAACAGGGGATAGGGTGGCACGAGACGCTGACTGGGAGTGGCGTGAGGGGGGACGAGGGAGGGACACGGGGCGGCGGGCAGGGGGGGCCCTGGGACGGGGGAACGGGGGGGAGGCAGGGGGGGGAAGGAAGGAGAGGGAGAAAGAATACGGAAGGGGGGAGGTGGGTGGGGTTGCTGCAAATTAATCGTTTAAAATCGCATAATTAGTTCGCATCCGATCAAGCGAAGTAAAGGGACGGAGGGGGGGCAGCCCAACAGAGAGACAACACGGGAAAACAATGCGGGGAAGGACACGGAAGGAGGCACAGATTCCGTGGCGAAGGAGGGGGACCAGGAAAGAAGCCGCCTGGGAAGAAACGGGGGGAACCCGGGGGGCCAGGCGAGCGGGGAAACGCGCAGGGGCAACCGAAGGCGGAAGCGGAGGACGGGAGGGACGGGCGGGGCCGAGGAGAGCAAAAGGAGCAACGGAGAGAAGGGGCAGCAAGCGGGCGGAGCAAGAAGGAGGGACAGGGTCAGAAACGGGGGGAAACAAAAAGCATAATAGAAGGGGGGGGGGAAGGTAACCACGGGGGGGGGGGGAGGGAAGGAACACAGGGTGGGGAGAAAAAACAACACAGGGGGGGGTGGAAACAAGCAACAAGAAAAGTAAGCGAGGGCGAAGGGGGGAAGAGGCAGAGGAAGAGGCGGAGGGGAGGCGAAGGCGGGGCCCGAGGCCCGAGGCGGGCGCACGGAGCAAAATAGGCAGCACAGGTACATGGGGGCAACGGGGCAAGGAAGGGACGCCGAGAAAAAGGGGCAGGAGGACGGGAAAGGAACGCAGAAAAAAGCAAGAGAAGGGGCGGGGGGAAGAGAGCCGAACAGAGGACCAAACATCATGCAGGGAGGCGGGGCGAATACAAAGGGACGAGAAGCACCGGCACACCGGGGCAGGAAAAACGAGGAGGATGGCAGGGGAAACGCAAGAACCCCACGGCGGAGGGGGTGGGGTGGGCGAAACGGGGAACGGGGTTCACGGGGAGGGCGGGCTAGACGCCCGGGGGGGGAGGAACGCAGCGGCACAAGCCAGAGGGGGAGGCCGGCAAAAGGGGCCGGGGGGGGGAAAGAGCGGGCGGGGGGAAGGGGCGGGGGGGCGGGGGGAAACCCGGCAATAGCCCGCCGCAGGGACGCCGGATTGCTCTATATTTTTAATGAATAACGCAGCACGCGGCGCGGCTCAGTGGCGAACAACAAAGAGTAATGCAACAACGTCACTTACACATCCCCACCGCATCGTGTGCGCCCCGAGACGCTCCCTGATGCACACCTAACAGGCGAATGCAATGGTTTATTTTAAATTCGACGAGATTCAGTCTTATTCACAATCCTCCCTCATCACGGGCAGGCACAGCATTCAAATCGCTGTGTTGCGTGGTTGTGGTGCTGTACTGCGTGTCACGCATGACGTGCCGATAGCGGGCGCTTTCGAACCATTTTTCTATCGAATCAGAAGGTGTACCGTCGTAATACAATACTTTTACGCCCCGGAGCCTAAGTTGGATGCACTTTTGTGTTGTTATTATATGAGTATATTATTATATATTAGTATCTTATCATTTTGTAGGCTCACCATTCCGTCCTTATTTAACTTTAATCCCCATAAATTGACAGCTTGGACATTTCACCAATATCTCTTTTTGGGTGCATTGATAGAGATTTTGTATGTGAGCACAAATCACGTAAAACATTCTGTGAACCACAAAAATTAAAATGACTACTCTCAGTGCAGCTGCTGATATGTGGTCACAGGATAAGTGTGTGATGGAATCCAGGCCTTCGAGAAAGGCGCTCGCGATGCTGTTCCACCTTCTGCTGCAGTACACGACAGACTGCTTTTTGGTAGAAACCTCATGAGCTAAGACAAGGAGCGAACCAAAGGTAGATATACAGTTCCTAAGCCTCAGCTGGGAAGTCCAAATGGCTCCACCTTCATTTTAAAAAGTTACCGTGTTTAAATGTTGTGTTCAGAGTGAAGGAAACACCTACTTCTGTGTGCTCTACAACTGAACATCACTCATCTGATCACGTCATCTACAACGCTTCAGCGCGCGCTCCGCCTGTACCAGAAACCATGCCCAAATTCTACACTGAAACTTAGGGCAAGGAAGTGACTCTTCGAGTGTTTTTCCACATAGTCTTACATTTCCTGCGTATATACTTTTTTCAGTACACTTCGTGGTTTCAGGGTTCCGGGGCGGAAAGCTGAAGAGAGGTACTCTCAGAAGCCTGTCACAAGCCGGACAACATCAGGGTAAAACATACTGGCTAAACTCTTCCATCACACCAGTTTGTAGCTTTTGTTTAGGCGTCCCATCTTTGATTTCCTCTTCACTTAACTCAGAGCACATTATCCAGGAGCCTTTGGCTGTGGGAGATTCTTCACACTGCTGTAATTGCGTCATCAGACCTTCGCGTCCTCAGACTCTGGCGCCTGGTTTCCAGAGATCATTGGCTACTTATTCAGTGATTACGGACAGGACGTTGAAGCGAACTTGTGGTTTTTATTTATAACCAGTACGAATATAATAAAAAATAATGCTTTCATGACCGTACTAAATGCCTTATAAAGAAATAAAAGAAAATGTTGTGAATTTTGTTCAAATGATTTTGCTATATATATCTAACTATATATATATAAGCTCAATAATTTGAATCAAATTAAACTTTTATTTGTGCTGCTCTGATGTATTTTTGGAAACGTTGCCTTTTTTAAAGGATACTTTTGTTGGAAAATATAAAAGATTTGTACCATTATAAATATCTTTTACTGTGACTGTTGACTCAGTTTATTCCTGTGCTGAATACAGGTTTGTGGTGTGTGTGTATATATCTATACTAATTATATATATATATATATATATATCTCTTACCTCAACTTTATAATAGGAGGGGTGATAGAAATCAGAGAAGGTTCATTAAAAAACAAGAGAGAGAATTCCGCTTTTTTCCAGCAAAGCTAAATTGCAATATTAAAAGTTAGTTTTAATGCAATAAGATTTCACATATGGCTGTTTTCTACTGCCCAAATAATATATTCACTTAAGTAACACATAAATCATGTTTGAGTTGTTGTCCTTGTCACTGTTGTGTATTGGCGCAGGGAGTATTCTGCCCGTGGCTTTGGAGCCGCCCGCGGACACTCCGCGCTGCCCTGAATCTATCGACTCATGCGCCGCCCACACTTTATAGGTCACCACCTCTCCTTAAGGTAGGCACTTTTATACCCTATCAAACCTTTGTAAAGCCGGTAAGGTCCGGATGCGGATCTAACCTGAGTTCCTGTTACTCTCCTCAGATCGCCAGGTTTCCCGATTAATTCTTCAGTAGTTTACTGATGGGACACAGAATTCAAGAGCATTTCCATGAATTCACCAACGTATCCTTTTACATCGGCACATCATGGTCACTACGTATAAATCATTCCTACAAATGTTTTGCGTATCTAACAGAGTAATGTCATTTACAGCACGACAACAACTTCAGGAAGACGTTAATCAGCGATGACCACAAGACAGCTCCAGTCCACCTTATCTGTGCAATCTTCACTGTTCCCACTTTTGTATGATGAAACGCTACAGAAATGACATCAAGCATTTTCTGTACAGTCATAGCATCTTTCTGTATCCAAGTAGAATTCGAAACTAAAACTGACTTCTCACAAAGATGAGGAGCTCCATCGGACTTTTTGCAGCCGATACTGATACCGCTTTCCTTGTCATGGTGATCGTGCCCGCTTCTGATGCTTCGTCTTATGTAACGGTTTCATCGTCCGCAACAGCGCCGGCCGAAGTTCCTTCTGGCTGTATTTGTTATAGTCTGGCTATGGCACCGCTACAACGCAGTTTAAGTTAAGGGTTACAGGTTAAGTATGAAGGTAACGGTTAAGTTTAGTTAAAGCAGACATGAGTGTTATCCTCGGGTTGGTTATCAATAATGCATTGGGATTATTTTGCTGCTGTATAATAAATCATAAATGATGCAAATATTGCAAATATTAACTAATTAAGCTAATTAACTAAAATATTTTTTTTCTAGAGGCAGACGATTTCGCGCGCACCTGTTCGGGAAGCTGCTGTGACAGAAACAGTGACATTCCAGATAAAGTTTGCAAGGATTAAAGCCGGTGTTAATGCTATTGAGTAGGCTAATGCATGCCACAGAGAGTTTGTTTTATAATAACGGCCCACATCAGGCATATTTGTCCGGGTATCCCTTACGCTCCGACGAGGTTTTGTTCCGTCCTCCACGCTGTGACAACTCAGAAACGTGCCGCGGCTGGCTAGAACAGACTCGCACTGACTGAGTGGCCGCGATCAGCTCCGGTGGCCTTAGAGCCGTAACGCGCCGCAGACGCGTGCAGTGAGGCACAGATCAGCTCTAACGTCACTGAATCTGCTGTTAAAAATGAACCATCTAGGCCTATTTATCATATCATTATGCAAAACATACACGACAAATAGCGAATTTTTCATTGTTTCTCGAAACGTCATAGCATTTCTACACCAGCTATGACATGACTGTGGCGCCAAATCATTTATGTCCCCATGCATCATGTACGTCGTCACGCGTTGACGTCATCGAATTGTGATCGGTTCGTGATATCGGCCAAGTTAGTGAGTACCGATCGAGTCATAAAATGTGATTATCGGCCGATACCGATCTCCGACCGATCGATTGGAGCATCCCTACTAAATATGCATTGATACTCATACTTTTATCAGTCAGATACTTTTCCCTGTAATTATGAATTTCCTGCTTGTATACTTTGTTACAAGTAATTACAAAGAAATTCTGTTTTTTTTTGTGCGTGTTTGTATACAGCTTGTGAGAATGCAGCACATACTTTATATAGGGCCCTGTGAAAATGTGGTCGGAATCGCATAATCCAGTCATAAAAATAAAATTTACTGTAAAAGGCAGAGGTGAAATCAAAATGCGATATGGACTAGTGTCTGTGCCGCAAAAAGACAATATATGAATCCTGCATGTTCTGTGTGTCTCTGTTTAAATGAATGGAGCAGGCGAGTGGTTTCGTTTCCCGACCACATACAATCGCGTGGGACGCCGCAGCATTTTCAGTTTTTTTTTTTTCTTTTTTAAAACAATTATTTAGAGATGCTTTTGATTATTAAAATTTAATGAAACCATTAAAATGGAATCCAGAAAAGTAATGGAAAACACAGAATTTTGTAATAATAAAACTAAATTTGAGAAAAAAATAAAATGCATTTCATGGGGCCTTAATTTTTGTTAAACGTTTAATAAATTGCTGTTAAATTGTGTAAGTTTCATGATTTCAATTAATTTGACATGCATAACAATTTACTTTAACCATTAAAACAGAGTCACCCATTACAAAAGGAGGTAAAAAAACGCATCCGGCGCAGAAATAACGATTTCATAGGGCCCTAATACGTTATGAACTGCATTCTGGCACATTTTGGAACAGGACAGATTTTATGCTTTGTTTTTATTGTTTGTAGCATATGTTTTGACTTTACTGTACTGTAGATACTATTTGTACTTGGTCTTGATGTTTTGATGCATCTCAGTCTTTAGGCTTTAAGAGTTCGCTCAAAAAGGAAAATTATAATTTTATAATTTACTCACCCTCACATCATGTCAAATCTGTATGAATTTCTTTCAGTGGAACACAAAAACATGTTTGAAAGAATATCCTGGGATTTTTATCAATATTATGAAAGTAAATGTTAACTGTGGCTATCACACTCTAAAATGACAACAAAAAAAGTATTCATTATTAATGAATCAGTCGATCTAGTTCACAAAACTTGTGTAAATTATTGATTCATGAGCCAGATGTTGTTCTTGTGTTCATTTTTATGGAGCTTTAGCATCCTGAAATCTTCAGCACCCATTCATTGCAATGGCATTAAAAATAACCATAATATATAAGAAAATGCTAGTCCTTTTTTGTTTCATAAAAGAAAGAAAGTCTTACAAATTGGAATTATATGGCACAAGTAAACAATGGGAACTAATATTCAGGGAACTAACTAACCCTTAAAGTTAATTTAAAGGTTGAAGGTAAATGTTAAGTTTTCCGTCTCTGTTTTTTTTTCTCAGGCCAGGCAGTTGATAGAGGAGGGCAGTGTCATCAAGGTCATTATAGACACTGTAATGGATATGATGAGTGCACATCTGGACAGCAACAACCGCTTCCAATTCCAGGGCCACAACCCTGACAAGTTCTTCCGGGTTCAAGTTATCTTCCATGACCTCAGGTCTACACACAACCCTTGAATTATGGAAAATAAAATCATCTCATTAATTGGCTCAATGTTGATTGGTTCCATTGTGATGTTATCAGGTACATTCTAATCAGTAAGCCCTCTGTGTGGACTGAGACGTTGAGGGTGAAGTTCCTCGAAGGTTTACGCTTCTTTCTTCGCTTCTTATGTTGTATGCAGGTAATGCTTTCTCTTGGCAAAAGGATCTTAATTTGGTTTGATCTGTAGCCTTATTGAATCTCGTTCTTTGGTGGCAGGGGATGGAGGAGGTGAAGAGGCAGCTTGGTCAGCATGTTGAGGTGGAGCCCGAGTGGGAGGCGGGATTTACCCTCCAGATGCAGCTGCGCCACATTCTCACCATGTTTCAGGACTGGTGTTCTTCTGACGTGAGTCACAACTAGTCAGGCATCTTGCTTTTCTATATTGATTTTTTTGGGGTAAAATACATAAGAAATTGGTGATTATGGAAAATTAATAAAACATGATATATTGTATAAAATCATATACTTCTGTTGAAAAGATTGTTTTTTTTAATTGTTATTATTTTATTTTATTTTGAATTCTATGCTTACCAAGGCTGCTTACCAAAAATGTAAAATAGCTTCTTCTTTTTTTTTTAGAATCTGAATATATTTTAATGTAATTTCCCTGTGATTCAGCCGAATTTTCAGGCTCAGCCTCAAATCCTGCTAATATACTATTCGTGCTCAAAGTTTAATTCTTAAATTTTTTTTATCACCGTTAAAAATGTTTGTTGTGCTTAATATTGGGAGATTATTTAACATAGAAAAAAGCATTTATTTGAAATATTTTATGTGTGTATATATATATATCACTTTTTTTAATTTTAATGCATCCTTGCTGAGTAAAAGTATTAATTTAATTAAAAAATAAAAACTTACTGACACCAAACTTTTTGGTAACATGTTACATGAACATGGGTGTTTTTTTGTTTTTTTTAGCAAAATTATTATTATTATTATAACTCCCCACACATGCAAAAATATTGTAAGGGAACCCTTTTTTGTACAGACCCGGGTTAAGTTGCATCTTGATTTCAGTTTTACTTAAATTTTCCCCAAATTGGATGTTTTACTCCAGTCTATTCTAAGATTTGAATCCGTTCTAAGATTTTAACATGTATACAGAAAAATATAAGAACTTTAAGACTCAGTGAACAGGTACAGCTGCGATATAATAACCTTTTGTTTCAAAGATATACATTTGAGCAAAATATATCTAACAGTCATGACTAGTTAATTTAATAACCAGTTAATAAAGGTCAATTTAGACATTTAAAATATGCCAAGGTCCAGTCTAAGTAGTCTATATATCAGTCTTTCTAGAATTTGACATTGCAGTGCAAACTGGTAACTCAGACTTTACTCATATACTCAATCTATTAAATAATGTTTAAATAGACAAATATGTCTTGTTTCCCGAAATGGGGCAATTAGTGGATGGTCTTGTTTCAAATAAACATCTATTATTCTGTAGTTATAAAATTTGGTGAGTAAATTCAAACACCCATGAGTGGAGCGTTTCCATTTTAGTGAATGGGATGCGACACCACATGGCAAACACCTAATGTGAATGCTGTAATCTGTTAGTTAAAGGGTGTCAAAATGAAAACACACTGCCCACATAAGTCAATCTATTCTACTTGTGTTAGTTAAACAAACTCTGTGCTAAAACAACATGTGCTTTATTACCAGACATTGTTTTATAATCAGAAAATACGTAATGTTCCCAAAATCAAGTACAAATCAATTTCAGGTTACAGAATGTAAACGTAATGCTGAGACAAAGCACTTCAATTGACTACAGTCTACTTTTAAAGCCATTACTGTTGCTTTACTGATTAGCTTGCAAATCTTGTTTATCCACTGGTTAATGAATGACCTGGAAATGTGACACTGTGTATGTGTTGTGTTATTTACCCACAGGAGAGGGTTCTGTTGTTGGCCTTTCAGGAGTGTCACAGAGCTCTAATGTCCTGCACCAACCAGCCCTTCCGCAGAGAGCCGACAGACAGCTACATGTGCAAGCAGATCCTCCACGCACGGCTGTATAAAGTCTCCCAGGAGCCCGTCTCCATCCATCTGCCCATCTCTAGACTCCTGGCCGGTTAGCAGAATTGTTGAATCCCTGTATTAGAAGTCAGACTTTTGGGGGTTTCTAACTGGTGACGTCTTAAAATGACACAGGAAGTAATGTCTGTGGTATCTTCAAAATGGGGTGTTACATGGTTACATTAAAGAGAAGGTTAACTCATTTTCAAAACTTCTCTTATTTTTTCCCACTAACATTCTTCTCTTTTTTTCAAAAGTGAACATTGGGTCACACTTTATTTTAAGGTTCAGTTCTCGCTATTAACAAACCATTAACTACAACTTTTGACTCAATAAACTCCTAATTTGCTGCTTATTAATAATTAGTAAAGTAGTTGTTAAGTTTAGGTATTGGGTAGGATTAGGAATGTAGAATATGGTCATGCAGAATATTTACTAATAGTACTAATAAACAGCCAAAATGTTAATAATAGGTATGCTAATAAGTTAGTAGCAAGCATTGGTCCTTATACTAAATTTTTTTTAAATTCATAAATTTCATTGTTAAATATATTGAAATAAAAATGGTTATTTAAAAAATAAAAAAAATCCTGTGATGACAAAGCTGATTTAATTTTCTTCAGTGTCAAATTATCCTTCAGAAATCATGCTAATAAAAAAAAAAAAATCTTAGTTTTTTTTGAAAGCGGTTGTAACTGCTTATATTTTTTGTGACAGCTGTACTTTTTAAAATAATTATGATGAATAAAAAGTCAAAGACTGCATTTATTAAAATAGTATATTTTCTAGCATATTTTTGTAAAATCTTTTATAAAACCGTTTACTATTACTTTTGATCAGTTTTAATGAGCCTTAATAGACTGATTAATTTTTTTTTTTTCTTTCTTCTTTCAAAACGGATAAAGATCTGTAAATTATTGGAACTCATGAAAGTGTACCAATGATTGTGGCTGGTTTATTATTTTCTTTCTTTTTTTTTGGTGGTCACTGCAATACTCTGTGTCTGTATCTGTTCTCAGGTTTATATGTGCAGCTGTGCCAGACTGGAGCAATCCAATACCTCCCTGACTTTGTGGATCCTGTGAGTACATCATTAATTAATAAAATGAAGCTGTAATGTGTGAATGTCTAGCACTGTCGTTTACAGGTGTGTATTTGTGTGTGTTTCAGGTGCAGCTGAACTTCACTGAGCTGGCGGAGCAGCCTCTGCGCTGTGTTGTGCTGGCGGCTCAGGTGTGTGCTGACATGTGGCGCAGAAACGGCCTGTCGCTCGTCAGCCAGGTGAGTGTCACCAATTCCACTTTTTCACTTGTTAAAAAAAGAAAAATCACTAAAAACATGAAAGTAGAGTATATTTGTAAATACAATCATTTGTCATTCTCTGAAAAACCTGCATGTTCAAAATCTGAACATGAAAAAAGTCTCCAAATAAGCTGTTGAATCATCAACTGATATTTCGAACACATCCATTGTTTCATTTTAACATCTTGTACATCTATATGTGGCATGACATGGCCTTTAATGGTTATTGATGCTGTCTAAATTGTATTTATTTTGAATGATTGAATGTATGTATTGTACATTGGAGGGTTAAAAAAAAAAAAAATATATACTATTATTATATGATATATATATACTATATTATATATATATCTTATATTACACGGTGGGACAAAAAGTATTTAGTCAGCCACCCATTGTGCAAGTTCTCCCACTTAAAAAGCTGAGAGAGGCCTGTAATTTTCATCATAGGTATACCTCAACTAGGAGAGACAAAATGAGAAAAAAAAATCCAGAAAATCACATTGTAGGATTTTTAAAGAATTTATTTGCAAATTATGGTGGAAAATAAGTATTTGGTCAATAACAAAATTTCATCTCAATACTTTGTTATATACCTTTTGTTGGCAACGACAGAGGTCAAACGTTTTCTGTAAGACTTCACAAGGTTTTCACACACTGTTGATGGTATTTTGGCCCATTCCTCCATGCAAATCTCCTCTAGAGCAGTAATGTTTTGGGGCTGTCGCTGGGCAAAACGGATTTTCAGCTCCCTCCAAAGATTTTCTATTGGGTTGAGATCTGGAGACTGGCTAGGTCACTTCAGGACCTTGAAATGCTTCTTACGAAGCCACTCCTTCGTTGCCCGGGCGGTGTGTTTGGGATCATTGTCATGCTGAAGACCCAGCCACGTTTCATCTTCAATGCCCTTGCTGATGGAAGGAGGTTTTCACTCAAAATCTCACGATACATGGCCCCATTCATTCTTTCGTTTACACGGATCAGTCGTCCTGGTACCTTTGCATAAAAACAGCCCCAAAGCATGATGTTTTCACCCCCATGCTTCACAGTATGTATGGTGTTCTTTGGATGCAACTCAGCATTCTTTCTCCTCCAATCACGACAAGTTGAGTTTTTACCAAAATTCTATTTTGGTTTCATCTGACCATATGACATTCTCCCAATCCTCTTCTGGATCATCCAAATGCTCTCTAGCAAACTTCAGACGGGCCTGGACATGTACTGGCTTAAGCAGGGGGACACGTCTGGCACTGCAGGATTTGAGTCCCTGGCGGCGCAGTGTGTTACTGATGGTAGCCTTTGTTACTTTGGTCCCAGCTCTCTGCAGGTCATTCACTATGTCCCCCCGTGTGGTTCTGGGATCATTTTGACCCCACGGGGTGAGATCTTTCGTGGAGCCCCAGATCGAGGGAGATTTCAGTGGTCTTGTATGCTTTTCATTTTCTAATAATTGCTCCTACAGTTGATTTCTTCACACCAAGCTGCTTACCTATTGCAGATTCAGTCTTCCCAGCCTGGTGCAGGTCTACAATTTTGTTTCTGGTGTCCTTTGACAGCTCTTTGGTCTTGGCCATGGTGGAGTTTGGAGTGTGACTGTTTGAGGTTGTGGACAGGTGTCTTTTATACTGATAAGTTCAAACAGATGCCATTAATACAGGTAACGAGTTGAGGACAGAGGAGCCTCTTAAAGAAGTAAGTTACAGGTCTGTGAGAGCCAGAATTCTTGTTGGTTGGTAGGTGATCAAATACTTATTTTATGCAATAAAATGGAAATTAATTATTTTAAAAATCATACAATGTGATTTTCTGGATTTTTTTCCCTCATTTTGTCTCTCATAGTTGAGGTATACCTATGATGAAAATTACAGGCCTCTCTCATCTTTTTAAGTGGGAGAACTTGCACAATTGGTGGCTGACTAAATACTTTTTTGCCCCACTGTAATAGATATCTATATTATATATATATATATATATAAATATTAAAATATTTAACGAATACGATGTTGTTTTGCGTCATTACCATATTCAACGTGTGCTGATGTTTTAGGTGTATACTAATCAGGATGTTCATGGCATTATGACATGTTTGATAAGGATGTTCTCATGTTGCAGGTATGTCCTAAATCATAAATGTTTATGAAATAAAAAATATACTATCAAATAAATAATCCTAATATTCAAGAAAATATTATTCAGTCAATTAATTACATGTTCTAACCAACCACAGATTGGCTGCTTCCCCAATGGACCCCAGCATTTCGCATGCTTGTTCTTTGTAGATTGAACTCTTTGATTTCCTTTAGATGGCAAACTCCTCCATAAAGATCAGGTGGTGAGAGAAGTTGAGGTGATATGTATAGTTTCTGTAGCAGCTTCTCCAAACTGATCTACTGCCATACATAATCATTTTATTTAAATAATAAATCATTTATTTATACTTTTTGTCATTGGTTTTGATTGGTTTCTGTGCCTTTTTTCATCACACAGGAAGTACTGAAACAGTGGAAATAGTTAACAGAGGAGATGCTTTACCTTATAATCATCATTGGTAGTAAGTTTCTGACGTGACCTATTTATTTATTTAAATGTTTTTGTCATGCTGCCTATTTTGTTATCAGTTGTTTTATGTAAATGGGTTGACTGGGGACACTGCCTTTGTTTTGCCTCTGATATATATGTTGCATGTGAAATATGCAGGTGAACGGTATGTGCCTGGAATCAGTCATGTGACTAAGGAGGACGTGACTATGAGGGAGGTCATCCATCTGCTTTGTATTCAACCCATGGCTCATAGCAGCCTGGTTAAAAGCCTGCCTGAAAATGTAAGAATTTTATTTTTGTTGTGTGTTGGGTTTTGTTGTGTTTGTTTCGTTTTGTGTTTTGTTGTGTTTCGTGTTGTGTTTTGTTGCGTCTTTTTTGTTTTGTTGTGTTTTGTTTTGTTTTGTTTCTTTTTTGTTGTGTTTTGTTGTTTTTTGCTTTGTTGTAGTTTTTGTTTGTTGTGTTTTGTTTTGTTGTGTCTTTTTTGTGTTGTGTTTGTTCTGTTTTGTTTTGTTGTGTTTGTTGTTTTGTGTTGTGTTTTGTTGTGTCTTTTTTGTGATGTGTATTGTTTTGTTTTATTTTGCTGTAAAATTGTGGCAGCCCAATATTTACGTACATTAACTGACCAGTTCAGTAACATATATCTGACTGTGTAATTTAACATATATATAATATAAAATATTATCTATATATCTACGTGTGCGTGTGTAACTGAACTATAAACATTCTTTTATATCATTTACTTTATGAACCTTTTTTATTGCATCACAGGAAAGCCATGAAACAGGGCTTGAAACGGTCATCTCAAAGGTTGCCATTTTCAAGTAAGTACATTTCACTAAAGGTAGTTGTTTATACAAGTTATTACACAGTTGTTGCACTCACATGCAATGCTAAATGTACTCCAAAATCTTTATTAAATGTGGTTTAGGAAACCAGGCGTGTCAGGCCATGGCTTGTATGAACTGAAGAAGGAATGTCTGAAAGAGTTTAACCCCTTCTTCTATCATTATTCCAGACCACAGCATAGTAAGGTTTGTGATGCACCCATTATCTCACTCATTATCTCATTCTCATTAAAATACAGATTAGTCTTTAAATGGAAGGAAATGTTTATTGTTCATATTAGGCAGAAGAGGCTCAGAAGAAGAGGAGAACCCAAGAGAGCAGTGATAAAGGTATGCTGATCTGTACTGATGTTAAATGCATTATATAAGTCTCTTTGGAATATGAGTCGCTGCACATCTCAGATGATAAAAAATACTTCTGGAAACTATGGTAAATGCTAAACAAAAACGCATTGATGTGCATAAAATAATTTGTTGCAATTATATGAAAATAAATATGAAGAGGTCCTTTGTTTTATAGCTTTTACAATTGTGGATTTTTTTTCACTGTAATGTTGTATTAATCAATTAAAAGCCAGGGCTAGAACTGACTGTTTTATGAATTTTAAATAAGAATTTTTGACCAGAAATGGCACTAGTAGATGATATTAATGCACAGGGTGTGATATGTTATGTCACTCTGTTTTAGCCCTCCGTCCCCCAGTGCCTCCTCCCTTCTGTCCGGCATTCTCAAACATAGTGTATCTGCTCTGCTGTGACATCTTCATCCATATTCTGAAGAGAATCTTCCAGAAAGCAGCGGAGGACCGTTCCAACCGATGGACTGAACCCATGATCCAGAGGGTATGGCTCTTACGGTCCTGCCTACACCATTTCTCACTGTTTCAGTAACGTAAATGTAGTTATTTTTTAAACTTAAATAATTATTGCATTTGCATTTTTAAGAACATAATTCAATTGCATGGACTGTTGCTGTTGCTGTTTTCATGGTGAATTTGTTTGATGTGAGATTTGACAAATGTGATTTTTTTTTTTTTTAACTCGCTTGTATGGCTTTAGGCCCTTCATCTTGTAGGCCAGGCTCTACTGGAGGAAAAAACGCAGTTGGAAAGCAGCAGTACTGAGGAAGTGACCTTTGACTTTAGTCTGAAAGCACAAAGTAAGATCTCACCCTTTGTTTTTTCTGAAATGGTGCAGACCCCGTCCGGCTGCCAGTTTCATTGGTCTACTTAATCACAATGTCAAAGTTCAGACTTCATAGATTCAGATCAGAATTCAGAAAAATTGTGGATGAATTTGTTTGCAACAAATAGTAATGCTATCTATCAAAATACGGTAGGGTTGTAATGATATACCGGTATGACGGTTTATCATGGTTTGAACGTGCATGGTTATCATACTGTAAACATTTGCATATCTACGGTAAAAAAAAATAAAAAATCTCACCTGCGCAAATGCAACTTATTTCCGCTCGGCTGCTTCACTCTGCATTCAATTGGCTGCTTACACGCACGTACAGAGGAGAAAATGACAGACACAGTGATAATATCTAATCTCCATCCCCGCCGTTAAAAAAAAAAGTAAAAATCTGCAGTATGGGAATACTTTAGATATTAAAAAAACGAACGCGGGGTTGTCCTTGAGGACAGATCCAATTTGCAAAACTTGTGGACGCAAAAACAGGCAATACATCCAACATCTTCGCGGACACCATCCCTCCGTGCAGATAAAGGTGTGTCGCATTTATAAATAGTTATAAATTAAGGCTGTATGATTTCCGTGAAGCAGACGGAATCCTGTGCAGTCGTGAACATGGAATTTACAGTATAACGAGGATGTCACGTAAAACGAGCAATCTGATGGATAAATCAAAAGTAGATATGATATGTGTCTGTGAAGCGTGAAGAGACTGCTATATGAATAATCTGCTTGTTTCTGCATGTCTCTGAGTGGCGCCATTTTATCTACTACACACTGAAGTACGCATGACACTAATGGTGTTTTTTTAGCGTCTATATAAACATGAACTTAACCAGAGCTGCTCTGAGAGAAAACTTAAATAAACATTTCCTAGTTTTATTGGAGAAAAACCATTGTCAAATACAGGTCCGCTACAACCCCGCAAAATAAAAAAGTTTGATTTACTGTTCATGTACTCAATACTTGGTAGGGGCTTTTTTTGCTTTAATTACTGCCTCAATTCGGCTTGGCATGGAGGTGATCAGTTTGTGGCACTGCTGAAGTGGTATGGAACCAGGTTTCTTTGACTGTGGCCTTCAGCTCATCTGCATTTTTGGTCTCTTTTTTCTAATTTTCCTCTTGACAATACTCCATAGATTCTCTATGGGGTTCAGGTCTGGTGAGTTTGCTGGCCAGTCAAGCACACCAACACCATGGTCATTTAACCAACTTTTGGTGCTTTTGGCAGTGTGGGCAGGTGCCAAATCCTGCTGGAAAATTAAATCAGCATCTTCAGAAAGCTGGTCAGCAGAAGGAAGCACGAATTGCTCCAAAATTTCTTGGTAAAAACGGGTGCAGTGACGTTGGTTTTCAAAACACAATGGACCAACACCAGCAAATGACAAATCCCCAAATCATCACAGACTGTGGAAACTTAACACTGGACTTAAGCAACTTGGGCTATGAGCTTCTCCCCCCTTCCTCCAGACTCTAGTACCTTGGTTTCCAAATGAAATACAAAACGTGCTCTCATCTGAAAAGAGGACTTTGGACCACTGGGCAACAGTCCAGTTATTCTTCTCCTTAGCCCAGGTAAGACGCCTCTGATGTTGTCTGTGGTTCAGGAGTTGCTTAACAAGAGGAATATGACAACTGAAGCCAAATTCCTTTACATGTTTGTGTGTGGTGGCTCTTGATGCCTTGAAATCAGCCTCAGTCCATTCCTTGTGAAGTCTCAAATTCTTGACTCGATTTTGCTTGACAATCCTCATAAGGCTGGTGCGGTTCTCTCGGTTGGTTGTGCTTTTTTTTTCTTCCACACTTTTTCCTTCCACTCACTTTCTGTTAACATGCTTGGATACAGCACTCTGTGAACAGCCAGCTTCTTTGGCAATGAATGTTTGTGGCTTACCCTCCTTGTGAAGGGTGTCAATGATTGTCTTCTGGACAACTGTCAGATCAGCAGTCTTCCCATGATTGTGTAGCCTAGTGAACCAAACTGAGAGACCATATTGAAGGCTCAGGAAACCTTTGGCCATGTGTTTTGAGTTGATTAGCGGATTGGCATGTCACCATATTCTAATTTGTTTAGATAGTGAATTGGTGGGTTTTTGGTTAAATGTGAGCCAAAATCATCACAATAAAAAAAAACAAAGACTTAAACTACTTCAGTCTGTTCATTGAATTTACTTAATAAATACAACGAGTTGTGCACAAGTTTGAGTTGAATTACTTAAATAAATGAACTCTTCCACGACATTCTAATTTATTTACATGCACCTGTATACTGTATACAATTACAACTCAATCTATTAGAATGAGTACATTATTATTTATGGGCTTAAAAACAAGATGCACACAATCAGAATATTGTACCTGGTGGGGAGTGCCCCAATGTAAACATGAAACACATGCCATTACCTAAATTGTACTGTGGTACAGTTATGGAGGACCTTCATAATGCAGAGGTCAACTGCCCGCTCTGCCAATAGTTAGAAATGGCACTATAGTATGCAGTGTTTAATAAACAGCTGTTTTACTAAATTCTGCTTAGGTGAAATTCAGGTCCCAGGTCCTGTACTCATGATGTGGTACGTATCGTGTGGCCTCTGATCGTGATACGTATTGTATTGTGACATTGCTGGTGATACACAGCCCTAGTGAAAATCTCATACCTTTACAACCCTAAAATACAGTATGTTAAGTTTACGGTTTACAATAGGAGGCCTTCAAAATATGCAGTGTTGGGAGGCTCCAGGAACTCCATGTTAAGAGTTGATCATTTTAGTTCATATTCAGCATTTTATAGGCAATCATTGACATGACAAATAAAAGCTATATATGAATTAGAATACTTGTCTTTTGGTTTCTTAGGCTTTTTTTTCCTTTTGCTTTTTCCATTTCATTGATTTGCTCTTTTAGTAATTCACTTTTTTACTCTTTCTCTTTTGCTTTTCTCTAATACTTTCGCTTCCACTTTGTTTTTGTTTTTCATTCTTTTGCCTTATCAATTATTTTTTGCCTATTAATTGCTACACTGATTTTTACTTACACTTTCGTTTTTTTGTTTGCTTGTTTTTTATTTATTTTTTATTAATAATAATATTGTATTATATCAGTTTATTTTTTTATTCTTTTTGGACTCGTGTTTATTTCTCCCGTTTTGATATTTCACTTCCCTTTGTTAGTTGTTTTCAATTTCTGGTTTCTTTGTGTTCTTTTTTATCTTCCTTTTTTTACGTTTCTCCTCTGACTCTTTTTTAAATATTCATATTTTTCTTTCTTTCACTCGTCTTGTTTGCCTTCCTCACCGTGAGTTAATTTTTGCACTCATTCTCTTTTTTGCTCGTTGGTTTGGTTTTCACTTTCTGCCTCTTTTCTTTCAACTATCATTTTTTTCCTTCTTTTTCACTGTTTCACTTTCATTTCTTTTTTTTTTTTTTTCCTATTTTTTTTTTTTTTTTCATTTGTTTTTCACTACGGTTTATTGTTGTTTGTTGGGTTTTGTGCTTAACTACTTTTTAGTTTACTACACTTGACGCTGGCACGCTTCCGTATGCTTTCACGAGAAACAAACATACCAGTAATAATTGTAACCTTTTTTAATGTTTGTAGCGAATCAACGTCGTACGGGAAATATGAATAATTACTCATAGCTAGTTATAATTAATTGATAATTTCTATCCGCTGTAGATATTTAGCTGACCTCTCAGGGTCAACTGTCTGTCCATTCTAAGAACATTAATTTCCTGGTTAAGGGAAATAACTTTCTTACTGTACAGTTCTACACCGAGCTTGTAGCATAAATCTTCATGATTAAGTGACTCCAGTTATGAGAAAACAATGAACAACGTCAAGTGTGATACAAATAAGACTTTAACTACATAACACTTAAACTATCTACACACTACATAACACTTACTGGTCACATACACACACACACACACATACAGTTACAGTTGGTATAGGAAAGGGTTAAATCTTAACTCAGTAAAGAGGAGAGAAAAATAGAATATGAAGTTATGGAACCATTTGCATATTCAGCAGATCTACAGCTGAGGGAAGCGTCAGATTCTTAGTTTAAACACACCTTTGTAAAAAGGTGCGAATGGTACCTAATGTATCAATTAATAAGTTTGAATACTTTCACGTCTCGTCTGTCTGAAAGAAAGGCTTTATGCAGTCCAAAGGTTCAAGTTGATCTTTGCTGAAGTTTGGTTGATGAAAAGAACCAGTTTGCATCAGAGAATCTTGATGAATGGAAAAATCAAGGCCGAAGCCTGGCACGTACTTAAAGATGTCCTGGAGCATTGTAGCTCACATATTCTCAAAACCTAACAGAACCACCGACTCCTGGCGGGTCACATGGTGTGAGGCCTTTAAGGTCAGAGAAGATCCCCGCCTTTCAAGATGTGCTTGTCCAATGAGAAAGGCCGGTATTCCAAGTGGGAGTTTTGAGATACTGGGAGTTTTATGACTCTTTGTGTGGAAGCGTGGTAATTTGCATATGGAACTTGAATCGAAATTACTAAAGATTCTCAGGACACTAATATATTGCCTATGTACCAACATATAATATACACGCTTGTTTCGATCCTCAGAAGGCGAATTCATAGATACTAAACATGGTAGGATTACATATAGGTAAGATGACAGGAATGGGTTCCATCATAAGCATGCATAAAATATATCAAAGACAACATACACAATGACCTGAAGGATACACTTTTCATTCAAAGAAGAAGGTTTTCCTATGAATTAATTAGTGGAAAAGTCAATTTCTACTGTGCATTTGCCTCTTGCTGTGGAACATGTAGTGATTTTCCCTGCTCACATTCCATTAGGTCGTAAATGTATCTGGTGTCAGGGTTCCCATGGTAACCAGGGCCCTGGGCCCTGTTCACAGACAACTTGGCACCCAGTATGTTTATTGGGTGAGGGCTCTGTGAACGTTTGTTAATCTAATGAATAACTGATTTGTTAAATCAAATGAAAAATGGTGTGTCTGATTGGTCCAGACGCTACATGTTTAAACAAGTATTTAACTGAATAATAACCGTGTATTGTAAACACTTTACAATACGGGTCCCATTTGTAACATTTAGGTAACACTTCACTTTATTTTAAGGTGTCCTTGTTAGAGTATAATTATACATTTAAGTACTGAGTAATATTAATTAACTACATGTACTTACTATATGGTTAGGGTTAGGATTAGGGTTTGGCTTAGGGTTACTTGCATGTAAATATGCATAATTGATTGGTAGGGGGAGGCTGGGGGGGGGGGGAGGGAGAATAGTAAGTACATGTAACATGTGTAACAAGGACACCTTAAAATAAAATGTTACCTTAACTACATTAATAGAGCATTAATCAGTCTTAGTTAAGGTAAAGTTCAATATTTATTAATACATTATTAAAATCAAAAGTTGTATCTGTCAATATTTAACTGACCTGAGTTAACTTGAAATAACAATGAACAGGATTTTTATTAACTAACATTGACAAAGCTGAATAGATAATGCTAGTTAATTAACTAATTGTAAAGTGTTAGCGATTTTGCAGTATGACTGTAAGGACTTCACTCTGAATTATATATTAAGTTTAATTGTACCTTACCATACAATTAAGCCATATCACCGTTTTTATTGTATTTCCATATATCACGCAGCCCTACTATTAGTGCTTTGCTGTTTATGTATTTGCTGATAGACATAGATGTGTTTGCATTTTCAGAAACTGGTTCAGAATACGGCAAATCTTTGTTCCACTTCCTGACCAAAATAAAGTCTTTACCTTCTCTGAAAGCTCAGAATGACATGATCATGTGGAACCTACAGGTATGAAGGTGATCTGATGTGTATTTGATTGTTTAATTCATTGATTTGATATTTAAGAGCTATATGTCTCTCCTGCAAGATGTTTGAGGTGGTGAAGTGTCTTCGAGAGAAATCCGGTCCTGTAGCTTCATTTTCTGTGGATCACAGCATGTTGGAGGAGGTAATGGCACAGATTCAAACACAGAGGGTCTCAGTCGCAATGCTTCCATGACTTTGAGGTGTTTAAAGAGTGTCGTCTCTGCTCAGAGTGTGCAGGATAAAGAGAAGGCCGAGCGCAAGAGGAAAGCTGAAGCTGCTAAAGCCCACAGGCAGAAGATCATGGCTCAGATGTCGGCCATGCAGAAGAACTTCATAGAGTCCAACAAGATGCTTTATGACAACGTGCCTGAGAGCTCGAGTCAGAGCGACACCGCCGCGTCTGTGGACAGGTCACCACTTTCTTTTGTCTTTCTCTCTTTCTTTTGCTGTTTACTATACTTTCTGTTTGTGACTTTTTATTTTTATTTTTTTGTTCTTTCGGTCTTTCTCTCTTGCTTTTGATTTCTTTCACTTTCTCTTATACTTACACTTTCACTTTGCACTGATTTTCCTTTTTTTGTGCTTTCACTTATTTTTGCATTTATTCATTATTGCACTTTTACTGTTTTTTATGTTCTATTATATAATTTAGTTCTTATTTATCTTTATTCTCGTTTCTTTGTTCTTTGCGCCATTCATTTTCTTTCATTTTTCCCTTTTTGTTCTTTCATTTGTCCCATTTGCCAGTTTCTTTCACTTTCTTTTATTTTAATATTTTGCTTTATTTTACTTTTAGCCTTTTAGTTGATGTGGTCTTTCTTTCTTTCTTTCTTTCTTTCTTTCTTTCTTTCTTTCTTTTGCTTCTTATCTTCTCTCCTTTGCCTGTTCTTTATTCGTTTACCAATGTTTTCCTTTGTTTTTAATTCATTTCACTTTCTCTTACTTTCTTTTGCTTTCAATTTTTTTAACTGTTTTTCTTTCTTTTAGTTTTTTTATTGCACTTTTTCACTTCCATTTGTTGTTTTTAACACTTTCCCTCTCCTTTGTCTTTCTTTTTTGCTCCTTCCTTTAGTTTTTTACTCATTCTTTTAATTTTTCATTCTTTCACTTTCACTTTTTTGTGCCTTTCACTTTCTTTCACACTTGCTTTCAGTTCATTACATTTATGCTTTCACTTTCTTTTTTTAGTTTTATTTTCTTTCATTCTTATTCCTATGTAATTTCTCGGCATTTTCTTTTTTCCTTATTTTTCTCTTATTCATCTTTTACTTTTCATTTTCCCAGTTTTTGGACCTGTCGGTATTCTAATCTCTCCTTTGCTCTTTAGTTCCTTTCACTTTTCTTTCTTTTGTATTTTAAATTTTTTTTACGCTTTAATTTTTATGTCTTTTTTATTATTACCAGTATTTCTTTTTCCTTGTTCTTTTTTCACTTTGTCTTTTCTTTTCAGTTTTCCCACTATTTCATTCTTTTGCTCTTTTATCCCTCAAAAGCTGACTATCACAGTCATTTACAGTAATATAAGTTCTGCGAACACCCTTCAAATGTCTGTTTGTCTAAGTGAAATCCACTCTGTGTGTGTGTGTGTGTGTGTGTGTGTGTGTGCGCAGCTTCAGGATGGATGTGGATGAGAGCAGGGTGGCTGTGGGGCCTCAGCAGGGCATTTGTTCCACAGACTGGGAGGCTCAAATCTGCATCCTATGTCAGGAGGAGCAGGAGGTTCAGGCTCAGGCACCAGCCATGGTCCTCACAGCATGTGTGCAAAGATCTACTGTTCTCACCCAGAACCGTGGAAAGACACTCTCCCCTAAAGGTGAATGATGCCTCATACTTTACCTCTCAAGTACCTTTATTGTGATGATAAGCAGGAAGTGTTGACATTAAGCATGTATGAATTCCTTGCACATGATATGATGATTTATTATTCATTTAAGATGTAAGCATTACCGACGGGAATTATGCTAATATGATGCTGAATCAGACTGTTTTCTCTTCTTTTTTGTAAAACAGTAGGCAGCTATCCCCTGTTCATGCCCCCTGATCTGGCTGTGGGGACACACACCGGCAGCTGTGGGCATGTGATGCACGCCACCTGCTGGCAAAAGTCAGTTAATGCTTAAATAGTTTCATTTGGGATGCTTAAACCAAACAAATCCACTCAGCCTTTACATCTTCATGTCTTTTTGCTGTTTGTAGGTACTTCGAAGCTGTGCAGAACACCACTCGGAATCGGCTGCATGCAGATCTGATCATAGACCTGGAGAACGGCGAGTACATGTGTCCACTCTGCAAGTCTCTCTGTAACACGGTCATCCCACTGATCCCTGTGGAGCCCAGCAAGCTTAACTAGTACGGCACCATTACTAACCTTATTATGTTCAATTTCAGGTGCTTACACTGGGATAAGTCAAATCTATATATTTTTTTGTCTCCCTGTCAGTGAGAGTGCTGAGTTAGTTGGTCAGCATCTCACTCTGGAGCGCTGGATTCAGATTTTGATTTCTCGGATCAAAGGACTGAGAGGTACATGGGAAACGGGTGAGAGTCAAAACTGATTTGTGCCTCCTGAATTTCAGTGTCAAGATACTGTCTCTTTAATTCAGATTGGTTTGTGTGTGTGTGTGTGTGTGTGTGTGTGTGAGATTACAGACAATAACAGTGAGGAAGTAGCGGAGGAAGCAACGGCACTTTTTGATGAGAGTCAAGCTGAATTCAGATCCATTCTCAGTTTTGGAGTTCAAGAGCCGTGAGTCTCTAAACAGACAAGTCTTTATTTAAGTCAATATCAAATTCACACTCATGTGATGTTGCTGTGCTACATGGTCATGAAAATGTATTGTTTGCACTCTTTTAAACATTGCAGTTTAAAGTGATTTTAAGCCGCTGAAATGCAATCAGCAGTGAAAGAGAACTCATTTCGCTATATGCGCATGCTATCTGAGAGACTTTTTCTGAGCGCTGTCAGAGAGGCGGCTCCGTGAGGGCTCTAAAGCGGAGGTTTTGAGCGTAGTAATTTTTGCACTTTTATAGGCCTTGAACGGTTAAATACACACACTTGTATGTGTCAAAATGCCCGTCTTTGAAAGTATCCTCGTAAACAAAGTAAGTTGGGTCTTAAAGGGGTCATATGATGTTGCTAAAAATAATATTATTTTGTGTTTTTGGTGTAATGAAATGTGTTTTTGCGGTTTAAGGTAAAAAAAACACATGATATTCCACATACTGTACATATTGTTTTGTTTCTTCTCTATGCCCCGCCTTTCTGAAAACGCGTCAATTTTTACAAAGCTCATTATTCTTAAAAGCTAGGTGTGCTCTGATTGGCCAGCTATCGAGTGCGTTGTGATTGGCCGAATACCTCAAGCGTGTACCTGAAATGTTACGCCCGTACCATACTGTGATGCCGTGCCGGCCGACGCGAAAAAAACATTAAGACCCATTATAAACGAGGCGTTTGTTGCATCCAGTGGGACATAATTACTGATTATAATTACTTAAACTGTCTTTTTACGCATTGCGTTGCATCGCGCCGCGTAGACATAAAACCATGTCTGCGTTTGTGATCAGAGAAATGACAAACTACAAGCTCTACTCTACACTGCTCAAAAATCGCATTTGAATCATCAGTGGCAATCCTTTAAATGAAAACGTACTTACAGTCTTTGAGTCAGAACAGCCAGCATTTTAGTCTACTCTACTAGGATCAGGAAACGTCCTCCATAAAATGCGCTGCACACATCTGAATAATTGGGTTGAACTGTTCTGAACAGTGTTGTAAATTACATTAACCACTGATTTCTAGTCGTGTCCTCTTTTGGCAGGCCAAACAAAGTATTTTCGCTTTCACAGCGTCACACTGCGGGGCTTGAGTGAGCGGAGGCCGGCTTGAGTGAGGAACAGCCAGCGGGGTTGAGAACGGTGCGGCCGGCGGATTCGACTAAGGAGTGGCCGGCGGGCTTGCGGCAACCGCATTTGATGACCCCGGGCTGGACTCCGCTTCGTCCACGGTGAAAGCCGATCCGGTGATCCACAGCACTAAGTTGATGTATTCCCTCAGCGACCAGCACGGATCAGCTCTAGGCATGACGAAGCGGATATCGTCTTATTTTGGAAGGCCAAACAAAGTATTTCGCTTTCACAATGAAACACAGCACCTTCACGACATGGCGGTGGCAACATTACTACAGCGAGAATAAAAGTTATGCCTTCTTTCTTTGCTTGAACATTTGGGCGGCATATGCAAATCTTCCCACATAGTGAGGTAGATATGTGGGGGCGTGTTAGAACGAGCCGTTTTAGGTAGGCGTGGCAGACTCTTAACTTTCATAAAGAATATCTATTTGGATTTGAGACTTCAGTCTTTGCAAATTTACAGATCTTCTTTATGCACCAAGAGCCTTTAACACTCCAAAGAGAAAGGAAAAAATAATCGCATCATATGACCCATTTAAAAGTACTACAATACCAGGAAGGAAGATCGGTTGTTGATGTTTGTCTACCATTCTCGCTCTGTCTGCACAGCGTACGTGAACGCGCTGATGACGTATCCTTTCTGCGCGAACTGGGTGCGCAGAGGTAGGCAGGCAGGTAGGAAAGCCAATTAAAACGCTCGGACCGAGCGTTTTGATTGGACGAACATTTCTTGGTTCTACGCCTTCCACAGAATATATAAATACAGATACATACATTTAGACCACTTAACTTAATGATTGCTAACGGGAAGTGAAGAGACGTTCAAACAGCATAACAAAAAATGTTTCTAAAGAATCACCTATTGCACCTTTAACTATATGTGAGATATATATATTATATATTATTATTTGTTACTGAAAATAAAATTACTCGTCTTCCATATATAAGCTTTTGGTCTACCTCCCCCCCCATATCGGTCCCTATATCAAGAAAAAAAGTATATATATATAGACAGACAGACTAAATCCAGAAGAACTGTGGCAATGTCTGCAAAGCTATAGTACTGTGAAAAATTTTTGCCACTTGTGTAAAACTGCTGTAATGTGAGGATACTTTAAAAATAATTCAACTTCTTATCAATCAACTTCTAACTAAATCAAAACTATATTTGGTGTGACCATCGTTTGCGTATAAATCAGCTTTTGCCCTAGGTGCACTTGCCCATAGTTTTTCAGGTAGCTTTGCAGGTAGGCTTCTTGAAACATCTTGGAGACGGTGCCACAGTTCTTCTGGATTTAGTCTGTCTCAGTTTGTTCTGTTTCTTCATGTCATTCCACACAGACTGGATGATGATGAGATCAGATCTCTGTGTGCAGCACTGGCTGCCTCCTTGTCGAAACAAAAATCTAACTGGATTATTACAATTAATTTCTAAATTAATGTTTGGAAATGTTAACTGATATTTCCTACTGTCACACTACAGCAAAAGCTAGAAATAACTGACTTAAAATCATTTTTTTGTTGTTGGTCAACATACTTGTGCACAGTACTGTATGTGTGTATATATTGCTTGTTTTAACCTTCATTTTATTTCTAAATATGATGTCAAATCTGTCTGTGATCAGGCCGAAGTTCTCTCGCAGTATCACAGAGATGTTGGGGGTCTGTGCGACCACAGTGCATAGGGTGGGACTGCAGACCGCTCCCAATGACCTGTGCCCGTACATGCCTGTCATGTCCTGGAACACGTGTGCCTACACCATCCAGGCCATCGGTAATGATCTCCTCCTTTGACTTGCTCACTTGAGGTATTTGTCAGACAGTTGTCTGTAGAGCACTTTAAAATGGTGGATATGTACACACAGTCAGTGTTGGGAAGCATCACCCATATTTACTAACAGGTGTCCCTCTCAAATTGTCCTATGTAGCATAATTCATGTGAACGGTATTTTGGCACTGTCTGAACGTAGCCAGTCTTGTAATTTTGTCATGTGCTGCCTCATTTGATTTCTCTCTCTCTCTTTAGAGAATATGTTACAAGAAGAAGGGAAGCCTCTTTTTGGATCCCTCCAGAACAGACAGGTTCTCTACTGATATAGATTATACTGCGCACCATTTAATGTGGGATTGATTTCTAAATGGATTTTCTTCTTCAGCTGTCTGGACTCAAAGCGTTAGTGCAGTTTTCAGCTGCTCAGAGGCTGAAGAGCAGTCAAGCTGTCGTACAGAAGCATTTTGCTGATATGTTAGCAGGTATGTCATGTTTAGGAGAGGATGGATATGTTTGTTTGTTTGTTTTGTTCATGCAGCAATTCTCTCAATTCTCTGTCTCTTTCTAGTCCTGGTACCTGTTCCTAATGTAGAAAACACACCATCAATATTAGAAGTGGACTTCTTTCATCTACTGGTGAGTGTCTTTCTTTTTACTGGGCATTATAAAAATAAAAGATTTGATTTTATATACATATGCTTATATCATAATTTAGCTAGTAAATCCAAAAAATTTTAACGTAACATTTATTTAACAATAATGTGTACACATTCCGACTCGTTGTGCCAGAACTGCTTATATATATATATATTATTACAACATATATAGAGGGGTATATAAATATATATAGATATGTAGTTAGTGTTGTTCAGGGGCGTTTCCTCCAAGGAGGCAAGGGAGACAGTGTCTCCTCTCCTCAAAATTGCATGAGAAAATAATCAATATTACAAAAATAAAACTGCGCAAATATGACTAAATATGATATTAAAAGTCTCGTTTTTATAAAGTAATACTGTCCAGCAGCGACACCCACAGCTAAAGTTACAGCGGAGGCTTGCCTCCCTTCGGTCCATTGACTTTCTACAGAGACCCCTTAGCGTGCCGTGAATTTTCTGGAGGCTCATTGAAATGAATGGGGGGAAATCACGTGAGAGGAGGCAATGCCTCCATCGTGCTATAATTGAATATGATCAGTGACGACTGAATGTGATAGGTTCGTGTGATAAATCCCGCCTCTTGTCTTCGTGCGAGCTCTTGGCTTGAATGAAGAAAATGATGGCGTTATTGAGTAATTATGAAGTAAACAACTTTCCTACTTAGATATCACTGTTTTGTGTCATGTCAAAATGAAACATGAAATGGCTTGAAAACGTGATGACTGTCAGTTTTTAGTGAGCATTCAGCTTGATGAAATGAAAGATGTAGCCTATCTTCTTGCCTGTGACAATGTTTGTGACAGGGCTTTTATGACGATTGCCCGAAAATAAGTTGACTATTAAAAAGAACAGCTGAACATAAGTTCACAAATAAAAAAAACGGAGTGTCTATTTACAAGTGCAAATAGACCGCCTTGTTGGCAGAGGCTATTTACACTAACTCCACCCATCAACGTGTGATTACAAAGCATTACAGAAGACTGTCTTTCAACAACTACTCTAGTGGCGCAGATGGTGAAGTACGTGTTAAGTCGTTTTTGACCTGATCGACCAGGGACCTTTTTTTCCTACCATTTCAAATCAGATATCACATTGGAAAGGCATGTATTTTCAATAATAATGAAAGAAATAATCTAAAAGTTGAACTTAATGTATTAGGTAGGGTTAGTAAGTGTAGGGAGGAATTTATTGCCCCATAATGTGACATCCATTTAATAATTTTAATTAAAATGATAATTTACACTCAATAGTTGCATACTGTTTTATAAGGTATTACAATACTGAGGTGCAGATAATTGCCACTATTTGCAATAAGTAGTATAAATGGCAGAAAATCTCGCTATTTTAACAGTGTAAATAGAATCTATAGCTATGGGCACTTAGGTAGCATGAAATGTGAATATATATAATATATATATATATATATAAGTGCTTCAAATGATTAATCGCATCCAAAGTATATTTTATTTACATAATATATGTGTGTACTGTGTGTATTCATTATGTATATATAAATACACACACATACAGCATATATTTCGAAAATGTATTTACATGTGTATATATTTATATTCATATAATTATATTATATATAAATATATTTACTATATAAACATAACATATTTTTCTTAAAAATATACATGCATGTGTTTGTATTCATATATACATAATAAATATAAACAGTAAACATTATGTAAACAAAACCTTTATTGGATCGTTAATTGTTATATATATATATAAGTACAAAATCTAAATATAAGCATCTGCTAAATAAATAAAAGCTAAATGAATGCAAGACATATAAATATAGGACATACTAATTTAAAATCATTAAAGTATTGTTGCCTGGCACATGAAAAACAAAAAAGGTCCTAGACGTTTTATCCAAGTAGGGATATCGAGAAGCCTCCGGAATGGCCCTTTTGTATATTTAGCTAATTAAGTTTTTTTGTAAAAAATTAAGAGTTCAGATGCAAAAGCCTCTAATTGCCATCTGAAATTTTCATCTAAAATGACCATTTATATCAGCCTCCTATATTTATGTTCAGTTCTTTCACTTTAAAGGGGTCATATGAAAAGGCCTAATAAATGCCATAAGCACAAATTACTGACGACTAAAAATAGGAATTCTGATTAAAAATTGTATTTTAGAAGAAAATTCAGATGGCACTTAAGCTTGCATCTGGAACGCTTTAAATTGTAAAGGAAACCGCATTATAGTGTGATGGTGCAGGACCAGGGACGCCACTAACAATCCCCCGAAAAATATAAAAAACTTTTAAAAAAAATAAAAAATACAAATAGTCTGTCTTCAACACAAACTGTAAGGCACTTAGTTCAAGCAATCGTTTTCAAGCGTCTAGTTAAGTCAGAAGAAAGTGATTGAGAATTTAATCTTTGTGGAGGTGGTGTGAGTTCGCCAGGTGGGGCTGGTCTGTCCTCCAGCTGTATCAGGAGAGCGTCGACCTGCAGCGTCAGCAGCAGCACAGGTACATCACTTACTGCGCACCTGCTCACTAGCCCCCCGTCAAGGTCTGCTGCGCCCACGGAAAACCACCCCCCCCACTGCCGCGTCCTTTGCATGACCCCCTCCTACACGAGGTATCCCACCACACTTCCACTCTGGCCACAGCAATCTCGTTTCTGTCTGATCATATTTCTTTGACTGTGCCGTGCTGCTATTTTTCGGGGCCTTGCTAGCTGAGGGCCGGGGGAGGGCGATGAGCCCCAGGCTGCAGCCGAACTCTTCTCTATTGTGTCTCAACACACAGACAGGTGAGTTTAAATGCATGTCACATAGGGAAAGGCTCCCAGTTTTTCTCTTGCGGTCTCTCATCCTCTCTCTCTTTCTCAGGTTAAGGGCTGGTGTGACTGGTTTCTGTGTAGAGGGTGTAAAGAGAGGTGTGCTTCCCTTCCTGCGCTGTGCTGCACTGTTCTTTAATTGCCTTACAGGAGTGCCCCCTCCAGAGGAGCTGTCCGGTACTGCAGGTCACTACACTTCATATGTTGTGTTTAAAAATGCCACACTGCTATGACACGAAAACGTTTGAATAAATAGATGGTTGTAGGTTCAAATGACTAATAATGCCTATATCACCAAGGCTGTATAATGCCAAGTAAATGTGTATTTAATGTGTATGTGTATTTAATTGTCTGTCATTGTACACATAGCAACGCTGCAGAGTACTGTATGCGTATAAATCTAACAGTTGTTAACCATAATTATTCTTCTATGCAGAATCACCTGAAAGTCAGCTGCATCTGTTGTGTAGTTACCTCTCTTTGCCCTCCAACCTGTTTCAACTGTTTCAGGACCACAGGGATGTTGTAACCACCTTAATAAAGAGGTACAAATCAGATGCGCACAAACTCAAAAAACATTTCTTATATTAATGCGCCATGACTAAATATCTACAATATCAGCTGCAATTGTGCTAATGAACTTGATTACCTGATATAATTATAATAGTAGTAATAAACTAAACTGTAACAGTATTGTTGTTGCTGTTTTGTTGTTTATTATTAACAACATTATTTTCATTATATTATTGTTGCTGCTGTTTAAATGTTCTTGTTTAGTTGTTACTAATAATAAGGATTAATCATTATAATTCAATACTATTTAAGGATCAATATATATTGTTGTTATATTTATTTATAACTATTATATTATAATAACAATATTAAAACAACTATTATTAATATGTAGTAGGGGTGCAACGGTTCTCGGTAAAAAATCGAACCGTACCGTTCTCCACACACGGTTCGGCATGCACTAGGACTGCGGTTCAACTTTAAATCTGACAATGCATCTGTAATATGGTTTGTTAGAGTTCGCCTAATGCATGTTTCTGTTGATGGATACAAATTCTGGCTTCTCAATACATTACAACAAGAGCGATGAGAGAGAGAAAAAACAACTATACTTGGACAAACCAGTCACTCTTTGTTCAATGCGAGTGCTGTATGCTAGAATAACTGTCATTTATACCGTCATCACGTGGTGATAGCGCAGGGGAGACCTGAACAGCACACGTTGCTATCTGTTTAAACTAAACTCATTTAAGCCTTGCCAGTTTAAATATTAAAGAGCCAGAAGACGTGACCCCGCATCTCAGAACGCGCAAATATTAAGCTCTCTTTGAAGTATTGTGCTTAAATGGACAAATTCACACAAAAATTATGTCAAAATGCCCGTCTTGGTAAGTATCCTAGCAGACATAGTCGGCTGAACGTACTGTATCAGTGCATTCTCTTAAAGTGACAGCACGTTCTTAATATTAATCAAACAGCAACAAAAAAAGAAATCACTCACTGCTTTTGATTGAATAGCTTTTATAACTTTAATAAAGATTAATCTTTAACTTTTACAGTCAAATATGCAATGCTGTTTTACATTTGATTACTTTATTCAATTTCTGTACCTAAAAACTAATGTTAGACCTACCTAAAAAAAACTGAAAAGCACTGTTTATTATATTTGTATCTTTGCTCTATTGTATTTATTTGTGCTGTTGCTTGTAGTTAGATAGATTATTCTTATTTTCTTTATTTTTATTTGACAATATAGTTTTTTCCCTAAACATAGCACATACCATACCAAACCGTACCGTACCGAAACCGTGACTCTAAAAACGTGATACAAACCGAACCATGAGTAATTATACAATTTATATAAAATAACATATTATTTACTTTTTTATCACTATTATATTATAATAAATATTATTACTATAATCTTATAGTATTTTAAACACATTGTTTTGTTTATAATAGTAACAATCATATTTAAAATTAACCTTAAAGTGGAATTTATTAGGTTATGTTAAAAAAATAATGATCATTCATCCTCATCAGGAAAATTTATTTTGGTTTTCAAATGTCCATAATACTAAATCCACATCAACAACAACAAAAAAAAAGCTAAAAAGGCCATAGCATATTTTATGCTAGAAGGATGTGAATGATTTTAAAAAAAAAACAAAAAAACAAACGCCTAAAATGTTATTTTTAATGAATCAAATTAACAATTATCATAATTGACTAATTATTACTATCCGTAGTAAGATATTGTGGTCATTAATATGTAAAATTTTTCATTATATTAAATATTTATTATGTCTTATAATATAAGAACTCCCCTTTATCATGTCAAATCACTGAATTGTATGGGCCTCTCGGGCTTCTTGTTTCTTTAAGACAGTATATTTCATTCCTATTCTGTGTAGTATATTTAAGTATCTATCACCTTGGATTATAACAGGTGCATATCAATAAATTAGAATGTCATGGAAAAGTTAATTTATTTCAGTAATTCAACTCAATTTGTGAAACTCGTTTATTAAATAAATGCAATGCACACAGATTGAAGTAGTTTAAGTCTTTGGTTCTTTCAGTTGTGAAGATTTTGGCTCACATTTAACAAAAACCCACCAATTCACTATCTCAACAAATTAGAATATGGTGACATGCCAATCAGCTAATCAACCCAAAACACCTGCAAAGGTTTCCTGAGCCTCAAAATGGTCTCTCAGTTTGGTTCAAAAGGCTACACAATCATGGGGAAGACTTCTGATCCGACAGTTGTCCAGAAGACAATCATTGAAACCCTTCACAAGGAGGGTAAGCCACAAACATTCATTGCCAAGAAGCTGGCTGTTCACAGAGTGCTACGCATGTTAACAGAAAGTTGAGTGGAAAAAAGTGTGGAAGAAAAAGATGCACAAAAACCGAGAGAACCGCAGCCTTATGAGAACTGTCAAGCAAAATCGATTCAAGAATTTGAGTGAACTTCACAAGGAATGGACTGAGGCTGGGTTCAAGGCATCAAGAGCCACCAAACACAGACGTTTCAAGGAATTGGGCTACAGTTGTCGTATTCCTCTTGTTAAGCCACTTCTGAAACACAGACAACGTCAGAGGCGTCTTAACCTGGGCTAAGGAGAAGAAGAACTGAACTATTGCCCTGTGGTCCAAAGTCCTCTTTTCAAATGAGAGCAAGTTTTATATTTCATTTGGAAACCAAGGTCCTAGATTCTGGAGGAAGGGTGGAGAAGCTCACAGCCGAAGTTGCTTGAAGTCCAGTGTTAAGTTTCCATAGTCTGTGATGATTTGGGGTGCAATGTCATCTGCTGGTGTTGGTCCATTGTGTTTTTTGCTGACCAGCTTTTTGAAGATGCTACTTTCATTTTCCAGCAGGAGTGGACCTTGGCCCACACTGCCAAAATCACCAAAAGTTGGGTAAATGACCATGGTGTGTTAGTGTGGTTGACTGCGCAGCTGAACCAGTCAAGAGAGAGAATCTATGGGGTATTGTCAAGAGGAAAATGAGAAACAAGAGACCAAAAAATGCAGATGAGCTGAAGGCCACTGTCAAGAAAACCTGGGGCACATCCATACCACTCAAAAGCGTGGCCACAAACTGATCACCTCCATGCCACGCCGAATTGACGCAGTAATTAAAGCAAAAGGAGCCCCTACCAAGTATTGAGTACATGTAAAGTAAATAAACATACTTTCCAGAAAGCCAACAACAATTCACTAAAATGTTTTTTATTGGTCTTGTGAAGTTTTCTAATTTGTTGAGATAGTGAATGGTGGGTTTTTGTTAAATGTGAGACAAAACATCACAATTAAAAGAACCAAAAACTACTTCAGTCTGTGTGCACTGAAATTATTTAATACACGAGTTTCACAATAACAGTTGAATTACTGAAATAAATGAACTTTTCCACGACATTCTAATTTATTGAGATGCACCTGTAAGCATTGCTGTGTTTCTGTGTGTCAGGTGGTGTGAGAATACAGCCATATCCAAAGCCCTCAAAGGTGAAATGCAAATCATCAGGTTAGACGCCACTTAAATTCTCCTCTGTTTGATTGTATACTCACTTCCTTTTTATTAAAAACAATAATTTAACAAAATGTCCCACCTGTTGTTCAGGTACCCTCATAAGAAAAACAGGCTAATAGATCTTCCAGAGGACTATAGTGTGTTGCTCAATCAAGCTAGTCACTTTAAGTAAGTACTGTTAATACAAGATTGCCTATAATGTCCATTGTGTGAATTGAATATTTTGTGCAGATTAATCGGATGTTTCCTGTGACTTCCTCTCTTCACCCATAGATGCCCAAACTCATCAGATGACGAGCGAAAGCACCCGACTCTGTGTCTTCTGTGTGGGGTCATGCTGTGTGCGCAGAGCCCCTGCTGTCAGGAGCAGCTGAACGGGGAGGATGTAGGCGCGTGCACGGCTCACGCTGCAATCTGTGGGGCTGGAGTGGGAATGTTTCTCAGGTGTGAGGAAGACAAGAGAAAACATTTATTCTGTGAATATATCTGAAATCACATATATGTTAGTATGTTCGAATTCACAGTATTCATAAAACAGTTGACAAAAAGTAGACAGCGTCATACATTGCATTTATACTATATAGAACATACTTTTTTTTAGCAGTGGTGACGTGATTACTTATTCAAATGAAGTATTTACTCAGTAAGCCATTTCAGACGCAGCCAGTGTGCATCTTATTCTACAAAAGAAAATGTAAATGATGTAAATAAAGAAATACAAATAACTGTTGATAATAACGATCTTGTTTGTGTCTTTCTGAACAGGGTTCGAGAGTGTGAGATCATCTTGATGGCCAGTAAGACTCGGGGCAGTCCCTATTCAGCACCTTACCTTGACGACTATGGAGAAACAGACCCTCAGCTTGGGTAAAGTTCATTGTTGTAAAATTTTTACACCAGCTCCTTACAATAGAGTTTGGAACACATTTTGGATTCATTTAACAGTGTTGGGAAAAGTTAATATAGGGATGGTTGTGACACAATTTCCAATGTGATTCTATCTCATTCACCAAGCTTGCAATCGATTCCGATTAGATTCGATTCAGTATTGAGTATTTTGGATATATATTCTGGTACCACACACAAAATTTTCTCACGGAAAAAGAAAATCTCTGAACTAATGCGTAAAAATAACATGAGTGTCAGTTGTACACATTATGATCTAGTATTAAAGGTTAAAACTGATGAATTGTTAGGCTTACACCTGTTAAATACATAATGAAGTTGTTAAAATAATAGTTACATTTACATAATAATATTTCTACTTCAATTCGTTGTTTTTTTTAATATAAACATTTAAATGGTGGCTATAATAAAAAAATATAAATTCAACTTTGAAGAATATTAAAAGTTATAGTGAATATATTATATGGTACATATATTTAGCAAAATGCCCCTCTCAACAGCTTATTTTTCTAACTTAGCTGACTAACGAGTTTATGGTCACCGAATATGTTTTTCTGAGATAAATGTGACGTTACGTGACATTGTTTAGAAGCCGTTATATTAATGTCTTTGTGCGGTTGAAACACTGATTGAGCGATTATATGAGACAGGGTACGGATTGTAAAGTTGTACTCTTTCGTTTAACTTACCTTCAGATGTTTAATCATGATTATGTTGTGCTGAAACTGGTATTAATATGGAGATGATCAGTTCACGTGCGCCTCGCGCTGCCGCTTTTATTGAACTGAGGCGTGCCACGCTACAGCGATCACGCCAAACGGTATTTATTGTTTGAATATTGTAATAAAATTGACAGAATTTGAAATTTGAGACTTTGTTTCATATTTAAAGTACCAAAGCACAATGATTATTGCAATTATATTGGATGGGAGGTGCCCTTCATCGGTCTGTCCATTAACTGAAAACAGGCTAGAGTAATCAATTCTCGGGATTTAAGAATCGAGATCGTTTCGTAAAAATGAGAATCGATAAAAATCGAGATATCGATATCTTTTACCCAGCCCTAGTTACTTATAACAGTTAATGCACCCAAAATATGCCTTAATCCATGAAAAAGTAACTAGTGTGTTACTTTTATGCTAAGTAATTGATACTTTTTGTTACTTTCTGTCAACCCTGCTGGGCTGTTATTGTGTTTTAATAACACAAAAACCCAAGGTTTTATTTTTGGCAGCTGTATACCTTCAGAAAATCATTCTGAGATGCTGATTGGTAGATTCAAGCCAACATATTTTTATAGTATAACATGGAAAAAACAGTTGGCTGCTTATTATTTTTGTAGAAATGTCATACATTTTTTTCAGGAGTCTTTGATGATAGAATTTCATTATAAAGGTTTTACTGTCACTTTTGATCATTAAGGGCCTTGCGATTAAGTACTATTTACTAAAAAAGTTTTTTTTTTTTCTTTTGGGGGGGGGGGGGGGGGGGGGAAAAAGAAAAGTATTTTTAAATGGTATTATTAGTTGATTAAAAAAATTGTATTGATTTAGTGAGAAGTCTGTGGGTAACCAGTGTTATTTTAGTGTCATTGAGACTGTTAAGTTTTGTTCATATTCTGAATTATTATTTTATTTTCAGTTTCATATATATTATTTTAGTCAGTTTTAGTCGTTTTTAGCAGTTTTGTGTTTAGTTTTCTAACTATAATAAACACTGTGTGAAGCAATTATAGTTTTATTACTTAATTTACCTTTTTTATGGGAATTTCTTGAAATTTATTGGATTATATTATTAAATTAGGTGGGCAACCATTAATAAAAAAGTTTTATTTAATATTGTATGTGTGGTGTGTGCGGTGTTTATTTATTATGTATATTTAAAGACACACATGCAGTATATATTTGTATTTACATGTATATATTTATATTCTTATAATTTATATCATATATAGATATATTTTAATATATAAACGTAACATATTTTTCTTAAATCTATACGTGTGTGTGTGTGGTGTGTGTGTGTGTGTATTTATATATACATAATATTACAGTACACACACATATATGTGACCTGGACCACAAAAACCAGTATTAAGTCGCTTGGGTATTATTAGTAGCATAGCCAAAAAACATGTATGGGTCAAAAATTGCGATTTTTTTTTTAGGTTAATTAAAGATCATTTTCCATGAAGATATTTTATACATTTCCTACCGTAAATATATCAAAACTTAATTTTTGAGTAGTAATACGCATTGCTAAGAACTTTATTTGGACAAATTTAAAGGCGATTTTCTCAGTATTTAGATTTTTTTGCACCCTCAGATTCCAGATTTTCAAATAGTTGTATCTCAGCCAAATATTGTCCAATCCTAACAAACCATACATCAATGGAAAGCTTATTTATTCTTATTTAAGCTTATTTATATACTTTCAGATGATGAATACATCTCAGTTTCGAGAAATTGACCCTTATTATGGTTTTGTGGTCCAGGGTCGCATATTATGTAAACAAAAATGCTTATTTTGGATGCGATTAATCGTTGCCCCGCACTAATTCCGTATTAATCTACTTGCAACAATGGCTGGTTTGTCAAAATTACCGTTCCTCTGATTGGGTGGGTGAGGGAATCATAATTCACATCCAAAACATAAAGATATTAAATATAATCAAAATGCTGAAAATGTAATTCTGATGTGAACACTGTATCATCATCAAGCATGTGCTTTATCAGTTTATTCTTTATAGCTGTATTTGTTTGTGCTTTGCTAGGCGTGGGAACCCGCTGCACTTGTGTCCAGAGCGCTACCGCAAGTTGTTTCATATGTGGCAGCAGCACTGCGTCCTGGAGGAAATCGCCCGCAGTCTGGAGCTCCTCAACGTCATGTTCCCCTTTGAGTGGCAGATGCTTTGAGCTCCGAGACTGCCAGAGGAAGTGCACAACGCAAGACACGCTGACCGCAAGGAGTAATAAACTCCCTCGCTTCTCTACCTGCTGCTGTCCGTGTTTTCCAGCAGCCCAGTGCATTATGGGTAGTCACACTAAACAGACCCATAGAAGATATTAAAGAAGTGAATGTGTTCTCTGGGCTCTTTATTTATCTAGCTTGGGTTGCAGATCTACACTCGTTTTAGCACTGCAGCTTTTTCTTTTTGCGCATTGTGGTGTTTTTGCATTTGTTTTCAGGGTGTAAAGATTTATTGCAGGTCTTGTGTCTCTACAAACCACATTAACCTATATGAAATGCTAGGCCTCTCACCCTGCTACAGCCTTTTTGCTCTTTTTTTTTATTTTTTTCATCTGGGTGAGAAATGTATTCATGTGAATATAATATATCTATGTACTACTTTATTATGTAAAGCTGCCCTCAACATAAAGTATATTCAGTGTTACGGAGTAAAAAGCTGTTTTTCAAATTATACTACTTCACATGCTACACCTAAAAAAAATGTCATTTTTCATAAAAATACAGTTTTTCATTAAAGCAGCACTATGTAACTTTTTCCGTGTTCAGAATTTGCTAAATGTATATAATGAGCGAGTACATCATGAATTCATCTTCCAAACCACGTTTTTGTCTTATTCCGAATCACTACGGTACACTTATAATAAGTACTTATATTTGGACTATTGTAGCCTGGTCGGGTCGTCACCGCTGCGGAGTAACACATACCTGCCTGAATCGCCATAGACATAAACTTAGAGAAGTAGCTCCGGTTGGAATGTTCTTCCGCGGGATGTGTGCAGTTCTGTTACATAGTGCTGCTTTAACGTTTTATGTTTTCTTTTAAAATTCTCATTATTATTATTATTACAGTAAAATTACTATATACTTTCTAAAATTAAATCAGCATGAAAGCCAAAAAGACAACAAACATAACATAAAAAAATGTAAATTAATATTTTTTTCTTAGTGACAATGAGATTTGTTGCAGTAATGAATTTGGGGGGAAATAATCTTGATGCAAATGATGTTAATATTTCTAATAATAGGCATCATTTAAGTCACGCTAATTTTCATATTTCTTTTGATTTTGGGGTGAAATATGACCCAAGCATATTCTTGACAGGTTTCATGAGATTCACGCATGCTATGGATGTCATATGAACATGTAAATAAACAATAATGTATAATTAGATGATGCTATTTTACTATAAGAACGCAGCTGTGATTTAAATTAAGAAACAAAATATCATTCACATAATCACATGCAACAATGTAAATTCAAGTATATTCCACTTATCAATATATACTAAATCAAACACAAGTGCTTTACCTGAGCGTCAGTCAAAGTCCAGATTTTTTAATTTTTCCCCCACTCATGATCTGGTTCATGTAAGAGCTTTTAATTTGCACAACTGAAATAAACTACTGAGTCACATCACTATTCGGATGGATCTCTTTCACCTCACATTATGTCAAATCTCTGTATTCATCAATTATCTGTACTTGATTATTTATTCAGGTTGAAATGATTTAAATTATTTCCTAACTATGATTGATGGGTGTTTCTGTTAGATATTAAAAACACAAAAACAGAAATGTTATCGTGTGTGATGTTTACGAGATTCATAGAGGGGGGGGGGGGGGGGGGGGGGGGGGGGTCACTCAGTTGCAAATTGATAATATGCAGATCAGCATATTAGAATGATTTCAGGTGGGTCGTGTGACAATGAAGACCGGCGTAATGACTGCTGAGTATTCACATATGTATTCATATAATTGTTATCTTATGTTGTTTTTTTGTTTTTAAAAAAAACACTTTAACTAAACTTTTGTATAATGCAATATAACACTTGATCAGCACCCATTTCTATAATGCATTATACTTTTTAAAGCTGTAACCATGAATAGGTATTACAACTGATAAATATAATACATTACATATAATGCACGTGTATAATAAGGCACTGATGTACCTTTACATTGCATTCTGTATACATGCTTCAAATACAGTGTTACCACAACAAAACTTAAATCAGTTTGTTCCTTTAGGATAGGTTTTCATCTGGCTTTACTTATAATAATTAATAAATAAAGTTTATTTATTGGCATATGGTTCCATAAAGAACCTTCGACATCCAAGGAACCTTTCAATGGTCCTTTATTGTCCTTTAAATGTTCTTTAGATTATTAAAATATTCTTAACATTAAGAGAAAAAAAGGTTAATTAAAGAACTGTTCACTGAAAAGTTCTTTGAAGAACCAAAATCACGGAAACCTCCCTTTGGAACAGTTGTTTTTCACAGTAAAGGAGAGAGCATATAATTCAATAATGCAAAGTATTCAAGGCACTCGTACCCTGAACCAACACTTAAAACTCTTTAATAATGTATTGATTAAATGTCCATGTTGCATTTATTGTCATTACATATCCATGATATATTTTAGACATGGGTGTGTTTGCTAAACAAACAAAATGTTTATGAAATATAAATCGTTGGAAAAGGTGTTTTAGAGGCTGTGGATCATGTTTCACCAGTGATTATAAGACCTGGCTTTAGGCACGAGACCAAGCATAAAATAAGAAATTTTGGTGGCTTGTAATGGGTGTTAATCTGACAGTTGATTTTCATGGAATAGAAATATTTGAAGGAAGAAAAAAAAGAGAGCGCATGTATTACGTATGTAGTTGTGTATTTTTGCGATTTTTGGGACCCTCTACAGTCAATGTCGTAAATGATAGGCACACGTCGTAACTGCAGTGAAAACCTGCAGACACGTGCAATTTTTCCCCCTTAAAGGCAATCCCTCTTTAACTTACACACGTCAGAAGAGACGTTTTGGAGGATATAGGAAAGAAACAGAAGCTATTCGCCTTATTAGAAGTCAGTGCATCCTACATCAGAATGATTTTGGAACTAAAAAAAAAATCACATACAGTTGCTTTAATTACTAATGAAAAACCTACAGTAAACAGTGAAGCTCTAAATAAATCCAGTGATAGGTAGCAGACCTACTCTCCAGTAATCACATAATTCACACAAGAATCTCTAAAACACAAAATAATTTAACGGTTGTATTCTTAATGAGAGGCAATTTATACATTTTAATAACTCTGAAGGCCCCATGATGCTTTGCCGTGTGTGTTAAAACAGTAGACTACTTGGTTAAGTTCTTACATGTTAATTTACAACAGACCTCAAGTATGTTGTGTGTTGTAATATCACTCTGTTCTTGCTTTACAATGCCATCTCAATTTTTACTGAACCGTTTTCATCATTTTTAGTCATACAGCATCAGAGTACTCTGTAGCTTAAGTAATGTTTCTGGCCAAAATGTGCATTCTGAAGACCTAACTGGCCATTGGAAGAGGCTTTGGAGGCACATTGTCTGGACCATAGTGTGCTGTAGTTGGTTTGTCAATGTTTGGATCTCCATTGCTTGATATGTTGATCTGATTGAACTTGCCCAGGTGTTTGATGATGTTGAAATTAGAGCGAGCCGTCTCCACAAAGCTGTTCTCCAGGAGCCACCCGTCTGACTCACACTCAGGGTCCCCCTGCCGCAGCACGTTTTCCAGAGACGTTTGGAGGTAACGGACCCCCGTTAACACAGAGAGCTGTCAGAGAAGAAAATTATGCCTTATTCATGAGGTAGTTTTCGCCGATAGCAAACAAATTTGGTCCAGACAATTCTTACTGAAGCTTCACGTCATCCTTTGTAAAACAGTCATGTGCTTTACTTAGGACGCTGAAGGATTGGAGTGACTGGTGCATAGAGCAGATTATAAAGTGAATGTACAATCGGATTAGGTCACGCAACCAGAGCACATTTTTATAAAGATAGTGAGTTGCCCCTTGCTTTTTATTAGTGTAGAGTTTCATAGTACAATTGTTAAAACAATGTTTCAGACAAAATTGGGTCAGTATATTTTTTTCTCTGCCAGCAAAATAACAAAAAATGCTAATTGTAGCAAGTCTTTGAGCATTGTCAAGCAACTGTAAATGGTTCTGATACATATTTCTGTCATGACAACTCTCGGAGGGATTTGTAATGTACATGACAATGTTATTGTATTTGGTCTTGCCGGAATAGATCTGCTACGCTGCTGCTCCTGCAGCAGAGCAAGTACCGAGACTTGCTACTGCCATTAATCACAACATGCGCTGTTGAAGGATGTAAGGAATATTCTGCTTGAAATATACATACATGAAATAAAACCCATGTAGCATACATGAATTACCTCGTAGCAGATCTATACAGGTGGAGCTGGGGAAGGTGGAGGGTTTCTGAAGCAAGCTGCAACTGCTACAGCTACAGCAAGCACTAGTCATATATTTGAATGTGGAGCAGCGAGCTCATTGGCTACCGATACAGGAGAGAACCAATCAGCTGTGCCATGTGTTAATGATGTCATTAGGTCAGATTTAGTTAGACCTATCGGACTGCACCATCTAGAGTTTCATGCCAGAACTCTATATTTAAACAAACCGACCATTCTATCATCATTCTACTTGGATCTGTTGATGTTCTAGAACTGTGTTTCAATGGCAAGGCTATTAACAGCTAAATTAATTTGTGTAATTTCCGTAATGAATATACATTTTATGTCTTTAGTTTATTTTCAGCGATTATTATTAAGACATTAACAGTAGCCAATTATAGGAATTATTCAACTTAAATATTCCAAAGTAACTGCTTAACTACAATTGATCGCTGAAACCACTGTCATTTTAAATCTTTACACAGGTTGGAACTGAGTTTACAAGTTCTATTGGTCAATTCACACCACACCACACCAACAGACACAGACCAACGGCAACAGCTGACCGAATATAGTATGTGACTCAGATGCTCCAAGACCCGACAAACATTAATTCAACATTTTTAATTGGCGAAAAAAGCAACGACCAATGCCAAGAGATGCTGACAGGGGTAACACATTAATTAGCAAAAATGTGTGTCTGTTGCTGTTTGTCTGCGTCAGTCAGTGCAGTGTGAATTGGCCTTATTAGGACGTAAATGCTTTTTGCAAATTGGAAGCATTCCGACATGGCATGAATGCAATTACTGTATAAAAAAAAGTAGTTTAAATTTTAGGAATAGTTTTTGTTCCACCAATGAATATAGTTCCAAACGAAGCCAGTTAGAAAGAACCCTGCACCTTCAAATCATTTGAGTGAATAATTCAATGGCTTACTCATAAAGAGGGCCACTTCTATCCACCTACCAGTGCTTTTCAACTGTCAGCATTTGTGGAACACAGCTAAGCCAATCAAATTTGATGAATTAAGGACTGATGTCATGAACAATCCAGATTTTTGTAAAGGCACAGTCATTGTTCAACTAAATTTTTCAGGTGAAGTCTAGTCAATTCCGCTGGAATCTACTTAAACAGGACATCAAGTGGGTGAAAGATTTCGCACACAGATTTCAACAGAAAGCTGCTTGGTTTTTAAAATAACTTATTTGGGAGCAATGCCTGATGCCCACAAAGCTTTGCAGACATATTGCACCTTAGTTGTATCGGTACACTCATTCTGTTGCAGTGTGTTAGCATTACTGCCTGCTGTATTCATCTTTTTATGGGTATATATTAAAATATTTTTTATACCTCATTTGTAAGTCGCTTTGGATAAAATCGTCTGTTAAATGACTAAATGTAAATGTATTTCATATCTGCATATTCGAGGCAAGGAGTATGCTAGTATGCTGAGCAGTTAAGGAAACTAATTTACCATTATACATAATATATAATTTAATTTAAGATATTCATGGTCATATTTACGTGTTTAAGACATCATATAGCATTCATCAAATTTATAGGTTCTCTAAAATAGCAATGAATAGAGTACCCGTTAAAAAAATGTATTGCTAGGTAAAGAAATGGAATTACTAATATGATAACCGAATATGAGAGTACTAAATAGTATTGAATACATATTCAATACTTCCCTATTGCCAAAGAAATAGACACAACCAACCTCAAAGAGCCAGATGATCAGGACTGTGAGGCCGACAGAATGCATGATGTTGGTGTAATAATCTAGCAGAGCCTGACGACATCCTCTCATCCACAGGTTGAGCTCCTCTGTCTGGTAGTCGTAATTAAAGTGGGCGGAGTTATTGGTGATTTGGTACTGAATGCAAGGCCGAGGAGAGTTGACATTGCAGCAGCTGAAGGGAACTCCGTCCATTAGGTATTTTCCCTCAACATTGCTTCGCAGACGACTAGTAAGAAAAAATTGCATTTGTAAAATTTATTATTAATGCAACTATTGGTCATGTTATAACTGTATATATATATTAGGACTCCTCTTAATATTTTAATGGCTATTAACAATTTAAATAACGTTTTTTCCAGACCCAACTTACTCTACCACTTCCCGTTGGGACATATCCAAATATCGGTTGCTGACCCACTGGATCTGGAACCAATCTCTGTAGCCCTCGTTCCCACAGCATTGGAACTGGATCTGCAGCTGGTCCACTGTACGCTTCAAGAAGCAGCGGCCTGGTGTGTCTGTGTCCTTATAGTAACGCATAGCATCCCGCAGCCCAAATGTTAGTGCTTCTTCCAGCTGTCCGTGCATGCTGTAGCACATCAAGGCACCCACGAGCACGCTCAGAGTGAAGAAAAACGTGCAAATGATGTATGGGAGCATCACCAACTTCCAGCGTAGGAATTTGTTGGTGTCCACACAGTCATAGCAGATCTTTCCTCCCAAAAAGTTAATCACACAGGCTATAAGTCCCACGGCAATTAGCATGTTTGGCACGGATTGGAGCTGACTCTCAGCCATTAGATCCTGCCGCTTGTTAATTTCAACTTTTAGAAAGATTCCCAAGCTAAAGAGGATGATACCTGTTACAACGGATATCCAGTTTAGTACCCACAAAACCTGGGCCAGTTTGTCTCTATTGGTTTTGGTCAATTTTATTGGCAGCACAGCCATCTTACCAATATTTCAGAGAACCTTTGATTTAATTGATCTTGTGGAAGTCTACTGGAGTTCCTAGTACACAAATCAACTAAATTAGTTTTAGATGTAACTCAATGAGGTGTTCAAGGTTCCTACGGAAGATGACATGAATGGACTAATGCTTCTTAGCAATTAGCTTCTTAAGCTAACTTAGTGAGTGTCAATCAATGGAAAGACCTTGAAACACTATCTCCACAAAGTATTCATGGAGCTTATTCATTAAAGTTGTGAGAAAAACTAGATATCCGTAAAAAAAAAAAAAAAAAGGAGGGGGGGGGGATCTTATAAAAAGGAGCTTTTGGGCAAATCTAAACCATTTTGGCTCTGTCAAACTGTTTGGAGATGCCATGTGAGGTCCTTTACAAACATTGTAAAACTGAAATTATTTCCATTTTTGCAAATGTACACCTAAAAGGCAAAAAGAGAGGAAAAAGTACTTTTATATATATATTTGGACAATGGGTGGCTATTGAGAAGAACATGATTGCATAAATATGAGTCTGATAAAAATAGAAGGATACATACTCAGTCATGTTAAAAGAAATTAATCCAGCTAATTTAGATCTTTTAGTATGCTACATTGTTAGCGTTTTACCTTTTTTATCATGCAAATATTTTTAGCCATTTAATGTTTCAAAAAAGCTAATAATACTCCTGTTCTGAGAGTGGAAAGCTCAAAATAGCTGATGAATCTAAATAAGTTCACCTGAACAGACAGGCACAGGGCTTGTCCTTAACCAGGCGTGGAGATTGAGATGATCCCAGCATAAGGGTAGTAATAAACAGCTGATTACTCACCCATCCATGCCTATCCATCACTTAATAGCATCCCGCCCTATTCCAAGTGATTTTTCTCTTTCTCTCCATCAGATGCCTTCAGTTTTCGTGAAACAATCTGAATGCATTGTTTGCTGATGAAAACTGATATGTGTATGTGTGTTAGTGTCTGCCGCAGACTCAGCTGTGACCTCTTTCATAATTCCTTCTAATCAGTAAGCAGCCCGGTTGGATTTGGAAGAGTACCTTCTGCCACCAGCACAAATCTCACTGACTGGGATGTGTGTGTGTGTGTGTGTGTGTGTGTTAGTTAGAGAATGAAGAAGGGGAAAGAGCTACTAAGAGTCACATAGTTTAATTGTTGTATCATGATTGTGTTTAATTACACTTTAGATTAATATTTAACGAGCCAAAAAGAACGCACGTCACACCTCTGTTCATCAATTTGCACTGGCTACAAATAGCTTCTCGCATAAAATTCAAGGCATTCATGTTTGCCTACAAAACCACCACTGGCTCTGCACCCCTTTACCTAAATTCATTACTTCAGTTATGTGCCCTCTAGAAGCTTGCATTCTGCAAGTGAAGGTCACATTATTGTGCCATCTCAAAGAGGCACAAAATTACTTTCACTGATTTTTTCATTAACTGTTCCCTCCTGGTGGAATGACCTGCCCAACTCAATCCGAGCAGCTGAGTCCTTAACCATCTTCAAGAAACGACTAAACCATCTCTTTCCATTTTAACTTTGCACTCTCTTCATTGCTTCCATTGTCCTCATTTGTAAGTCGCTTTGGATAAAAGCATCTGCTAAATGTCTAAATGTAAATGTAATGTAATTTATATTTTACATATCCTATTTAATACAAAATATTAATATTTACTTAGTCCTTAGGTTACATAATATACTTTACTTAGTAATTTCTTTTAAAATAAGAGACCTCATTTTAAATCAGTCAGTCAGTCAATCAATAAATAACATTGAGATTTAATTAGCCCCTTCTGCCAAAACAGAGGTAATATTTATGTGTACCAAAACCATGTGACCTACATCAAATACAATCTAATGCCTCACACAGTTTGCACAATAAAAATATTGGGAAATAAATCAAACAAACGAATAAATAATAATAATAAAAACGAAACATTCAACAAGTATGTAAAATAAACAAATAAAACACAATAATAATAAAAGAAAACACAATGTCAAAACAGAACAGAACAAAGCAAAACAAAACAAAACAAAAGCAAAGGCAAAGCAGAACAAAGCAAAGCAAAATAAAACAAAACAATAAACAAAGGCAAGACAAAACAAGTACAGGTAAGTCTTTTTGGGATTAAAATATATTTTTTATCAATTAAAATTCCCATTTATAAGTAAACAGTCTCCTGACTCTAAGGCTGTTTGCTGTCTTGTATACCATGGGCATTATTTATATGAATGACTATGAACCACATGCACTGACAGCCAGTGAAATCCAAAGGATTATTCAGGCCTAAAGGGGATTGAGTCAGGGGAAAGCGCATACAAACTAGTCAGCAGATCTGAATGCAGGGCGCCCATATAGGACCACTACTGGATGAAAGGGGCTTTGTCTGGTGAGTAATGATTACCACAATGTTTATGAGTATTGACCAAAGCATGGACAACTTACTGTACAGATGAATGACTGTTACAATATTACTATTTAACATTTAATTTTACATTTAAATACACATTCACAAGTTAAAACACCACACATGATTGTTTTTATTTTCTCAGTTTAATATGTTTCAACTAAGGCCTTATTTGTAAGGCTAAGATTTCTGTGGTAGTTGATGTCTTTAAGGTTTCTTGAAAGGTTCTTTATGGAATATAAGGATGATGCTAAACACAGAAGTCTCATGGAATAAAGCTTTAACAGACAACCATATCAAAGGCCTTATTGGCCGCGTACGAGGCCTCTATAATGAAGGTAAGACTTCAATGCCTTGTATTGTACCTGAGCATATCTCAGATTGCAATGATGTGACACATAAATTGATCGATGTGCTGTTTCGCTATAGGTGAAGGGGATGCGATTGAACGTGGAGCTGTTAATGTTCTGTGAGTAGGTGAAATCTTATTAAACATTGAAGTTTACCATTTTTGTTTGGGGTATTCAGATAAAGCTCACCTGGCTCTTATATGATTGTAGGTTTCGGTCGGTACAAAGGCTTGTGGATGTGTTTGGATGAAAACACTGTTACCTGGTCCATAAGCTGCTCCTCAAGCTGAAGAACCTGCTTTCTCTGGTCCACCGAAACACAGTGACGGTCTGCATTCTAAACATGGTCAGTTTGCAGACTATTGTCATATTTGCCGTCTCTTTTCTAAGGAGCCCCTAAAGGGACATAGTGATGGAAAATATATAATGATGGTTGGGATTTGGGTTTGTCTTGCAAACATATTGTGTTCTCCTAAAAACGCAAAACATTTACATTCTCTTGCAAAAGCATTGTTTCCCTGGAAAACTAAGCGTTTACTTGCAAAACATTAACATTTTCTTGTAAAACTATTGCGTTCCCCAGAGAAACTTTGCATTCACTAAATATGCAGTAACTTTATCTCCCACATCATATTATTTCCATTGCAAACATTATATGAGTGAACACAAAGTTTATCAGGGGAAGGCAAACATTTTGCTAGAGAGGGCAAAAACACTGAAAACACTGCAAAATGCTAAATATAAATTAAATATACATTTACAACTATATTAGCTTTTTAACAGTGAATTTAATTCGGACTGCCTACAAAATTAGTCCGTTTTAGAATGTCTGCATAATAATACACAGAATATATTATACTAATTTTACAACTAAATTATGGACAAATAAACACTAGTGTGGAGACATTTTATGGAAAATGGTTTGGTATTTTTTGAAAACAACTGTACTGTTAATTCAATTTAGTATATGTAATGATAAACCTACTGTGTAATAATGCAGTTAGGTCCATATATATTTGGCAACAAGTTTTATTATTTTAGCTGCTGACCAAAACAATTTACAGTTACATAACGAATATGGGCTTAAAGTGCACACTCTGAGCTTTAATTAACTTCAAAATTGGAGGAAAGGTTAAGGACTTACAGCTCTTTAATATGTACCTCCCCCTTTTTCAAGGGACCATAAGTAATTGGACAATTGAATCAAAAGCAGTTTCATGGGCTATTCGTTCGTTATTTCTACATCAATTAAGCAGGTAAAAGGTCTGGAGTTGATTCTAAGTGTGCATTTGCATTTGGAAGCTGTTGAACCCACATCATGTGGTCAAAGGATCTCTCCATACAAGTGAATCAGACAATTGTTAGGCTTCAAAAACAAAAATAAATCCATCAGAGAGATAGCAGGAACATTAGGAGTGGCCAAATCAACCATTTGGTACATTCTGAGAAAAAAAGAATGCACTGGTGAGCTCAGCAACATAAAAAGGCCTTTATATCATGCAATTCTGAGACAAAACGTCCTATTTGAGATAAATGGCAATAACCTTTTTTATTATAATAATTTACAATATTTTTTTATTCAGTGGCGGAAACGGGCTTCCATATAATCCTTTTCCATAATAATGTTACCAAAAAGAAATGTTTTTTTTTTTATATGGATAAACAGTTATCTTAAACTGTATTCATATTTAACAATAATAATGTTTTACTGAGGCTTCTTTCAAAAGCATGAAAAATCATAATGACACCAAACATTTGAATTTGAACGGTAATGTGTGTGTGTGTGTGTATGTATAGTATATAATATATGTCCTATAATGATATACATCATTTACATTCTTAGCTTTGGTTGCTCTCTTGTCATTGGAGGATAACTCTCTTTAACAAATCCTCTCCAGATAATGTACTTTGTCCTGGATGTGTCTAACTTCCTGCACTGTAAGGATGATCTCCTGCACTCAATCTGCCATGTCTTCAGTATCCCATCTGCATTTTCTCAACAGATTTGTGGATTCTGGCTTCTAGATCACGGATTAGTAACAGTGAGATGTTTTCAATATCATCACACAAATTGTATGGCATCTTATTTCATTGGTCGAAATCAATTGAGCTCTGAACATTTTTATTCCCAGGACTCAATGAATGTCTTATTGAGCCCAAGAGCTTGTCCTCCAACACTGTCATGGCACCACTGTGCTGTTCTGAAGACGTTATTGAAGACAGGAGAGAGTCGAGCAGCACTGAAGTATCTGTACAGCATCACACTAGCAATGGAGAACATACATGACATCAATCTCCGTGTGGATGTGTTAATACACAACAAGTAAATCACAATCGTTCTTAGGACTCTAAGTTCTTTTGGTGCTTTTGTAACTGGCCCACATTGGAGTATACAGTTATGGTTTTTTATGTTTCAGATGTATATCTGAGGCCTGGGCTCTGATTAGAGGACTCCAAACTGAAGATGTTCAGCTGTTCAAATACGTCATTCATGTCTGTGAGAAGCGTGGGATTTGTAGAAATATGTTGGCCTCTCTATGCGAGGTGATTCTAGATGCTGTAATGATTTCCTCCCTGGCATAATTGGTGAAATTATGATATAAACAAATTTGTTCTTTGTCATCCATTTATTTTATTTTTTTTTGTGGCAGGGTATGGCTCATCTCCAGCTGATAGAAAGCAAAAATATCCAATGAGGCAAAAAATGCTAATGCAAGAAACAGCCAGTAAGACCTGAAGCAGGCAAACTACAGCTGCATTAATCTCAAACATACATGTTAGCTGAAATGATATAGTCCTCATGTTCTATATAAACGATGTGATTTGATTGTGTGGGTGATTGACACTAAGGATAAACCCCCTGCCCACTGTCTGCATGGCTGTTGACTCCAGGAGATTTTGTTAAGATCCTCAGGCAGACTATTTCTGAGATATGTCCACTACCAAAGAAAAGAAGGTAAGAAACACTCACCTTTTAGGATCCATCCATTCATCCTGGTTTAGAAGTAGAGATACAGTATCATTCAAAAGTGTGCAGTCAATTTTTAAAACTATTTTTGTAATGTTTCATTTGACATGGCAAAGCTGAATTTTCAGCAGCTATTACTCCAGTCTTCAGTGTCACATGATCCTTCAGAATCAGAATCCTTCATTATAATATACTGATTTGCTGCTCAAGCTTTTATTATTATTAGAAATTCCTATTAAAATTCATAAATATTTATAAGTCGTTTTAATAATTAAATCCATTTTACATACTTATAAAAATGAAATAGAAAACCTTAGTTACTATGCTGCCTTTCCTGTCACTTTTTATCATTTTAATGCATCCTTGCTGAAAAAATATGAATTTCTTAAAAATATACAACTTTTACATATTATCTGTTTTGTTAAAAGTAATGATTGGATTTACTGTTGTTTATTTTCTGGTTTTTAGAGTGGTGCTGCTGCTGCTAAAGTACATGGAGGACAGTGTGAATAGAGCACAACTCTCATCCCAGGCCTTATGTCATTACTTTTTCTTGCAATTCTGAGTTTGCAGAATTCGTATTTTTCTCTCAATTCTGAGTTTACATCTCGTAACTTTGACTTTTTTTTTCAGAATTCTGAGTTTACATCCTGCAATTCTGACTTTTTTCTCTGATTTCTGAGTTTACATCTTGCAATTCTGCTTTTTTTCTCTTAATTCTGAGTTTACATCACGCAATTCTGATTTTTTCCCCTCTAAATTCTGAGTGTACATCACACAATCATAACTTTTTTTTGCAATTCTGAGTTTACATCTTACAATTATGACTTTTTCCTCACTATGCTGAGTTTGCATAATGTGATCTTGACCTTTTTTTTCTTGCAGTTCTGAGTTTACATCTCACAATTACAACTTTGTCTCACAATTCTTTACATTCTGAGTTAACCTTGCAATTTGCAATACTTGTTTCAAGCAATTTTTTTTCCTCTCACAATTCTGATTTTTTTTCTCTCAATGACGCTCGCATGGTGAAAAAATTTTTGCATTCTTTTTTTTCTCATAATTGTGAGTTCATATCTCACAATTCCACCTTTTCTTCTCACAACTGAGTTTACACAGTATCTAGTAGTTGTGAGTTTACATCTTGCAATTCTAAGTTATATCTTGTGATGCAGAATAAAGCTTCCATACTGTTGTGATATGCTCAACATTAATAACACCTCTTTTATATAGTTATAGAGAAGATCTTACCTAGTGTGGTTTCTGGAATCATCTCACACTCCGCTGAGGGCGACGCAGTAGAAGCTACACATGCAGAGAGGAGGTGAGCCACTATTCATCTCACATCAAACTCTCTGAAAATCAGCGTTTTATAGAACCTGGACAGATGGGTTTATAAACAAATATGAACATTAACTTTAATGAAATGCTCATCACTGGCTAGAAAAATGTGGCACATGAATGTAAACACTAGGTCGTTTTACACTGAATTCAATGATGAACTGTCTTTAACTGAAAAATGAGTGTTTACTATTGTCATTTTGCATTATTGACACTATTTTCCTAATTAATGCTGATCAGTTGCTTTGTCACAATCTGTATTGTTAAAAGCGCTATATAAATAAAGGTGACTTGACTTGACATTACAGTTAAAATGGTCATAAAATCATGATAGACATAAATTTTGCCGTTCTGTTATGTTGGGATGATTTCATGTTACTAGAATTGTCATTCAGGTAATTTTGGGAGATTTTGTCAGTTGGTTATGGTTTGAACATTCTGTTTTGTATGTTTTATAGTACTGTATAGTCAGGCTGAAGGGTTTGCAAATGTTACTGTAAAGTTATTTAGCTGTTTTAGGCTCTTGAGCACACTTAACCTTCACCCTAACTGCTACAGTAATGAGGACAATCAGTCAGTGTGCTCAATTCCCGAGATCCCGGCAGAGAGTCATAGCTTTTTATCACCCAATCATGGTGAGTCAATAACATTTATGACTGGTAGTTTTCTAATCAGTTGAGTTTTTCCTCGTAATTTAGAATCTAGTTAAAGAGGAAGTCTCGTCCCACAGGACAGGTTAATCACAGAAGAGATAACATCTGAATCGTTTCCCCTTTGACAGCAGTGAGGTTAAATTGAGCGCTAAATTATTATATATTTTTTTGATTTCCAGAATCTGAGATTTTTTTCCCCGTGAGTTTCTACCCCTCAAAGTCTAAATAATACATGATTAACATCCAAAGTTGTATCTGCTAACATTACTTAATGGAAGTGAGTAAACATGAACTAATAATGAACAGTTGATGAACTTTAACATAGATTAATAAATACTGTGTTGCTCAATGATAGTTCATGCATTAACTAATGTTAACTAATGTGACCTTATTGTAAAGTGGTACCAGTTATTTGTCTTTAGTTATTTTATTCTTCCTCTTCTATCTGAGACAAAATATGCTGATGCTTAATACTGAAAAAAACATATATAGTAACTCAGCTACAGTAAAGAACGACCTTTAAGCAACACAGTTGTCCTTTAGGATTGTTTACTACATGTGCTTACACTAAGTATGTGGGATGACACTGATCACACTTTTTTTCAGAGACGTTTACTTACTGTAAAACAGTGGAGGATGCTGTTAGTGTCAAGCCCAAGAATCTGACTGAGGCTGAAGAGTGGATCATTTCACCCTGTGAGCCAAAAAACTGAGTTTCTTCGTCTGCTGGATTCTGAGGCGTCAGGAACATCCAGCTTTCTGCAGCTGAAGCCTTTAAGGGTGAGTGAAGTCTTATTGACCATATTGCAGATTTTTGTTTGAGGTTTAGATTGCCAACTTCCCATCTAACCCCTCAGATTTTAAATACAGTATGCATTGATGGCATACCTTATATATTGTTATTGTTATATATTGTAATAAAAAAAACAACAAACAAATGTACTCATAAAAATCTGACCGTGTATTGCAGCATCAGTAATGCGAATTGGATCAGGTGCATAAAAAATTATGTATTTATTTATTTCTGTTAAAATGTTTCATTTATCGATTGAGGTTGGTTGAGTGACTGACTGATTGTATTCTTAAAATATGATATTTGTATGTATGATATAAAGAAAATATGATATTGTTATAAATATATATTATTAATAGTATGCATAAATTCTGCAGCATCGATAAACGTGATTTGGATTGAGTTATAAAAAATATTAATTCGTCAGTTTGTTAATTTAATATGAACATCCCGTTTTTAGTAGTAGTTTCGAATAACCCGAAAATATAATGAATTAAAATGAATGCAACATGATTGCAGCATTAAAAATGTGATTTGGATTGAATTAATTGGCTAGTTTATTTAATTTATTAATTCTGTTTGTTCCACATGACCCCATTTTCATACACGCGTATTTATTTATGTACTCATTCATTCATTGCTATTTCTTAAATGTGCTTAATGTGAGATGTCTTATCTAAAATGGCATTCATAAGGTATTCATAAAACATGGCGATGTATTTCAACTGGGCTGCTTACTGCTTTAGAGCAGGTCTCTCCTGTCACACGAGGTAAGACATGTATTGTGGCCTACAGAGTATCAAACCTTATAATATTTACAATAAGATTGATAGCTCACACTGTTGAAAAAAAAAATGACAAAAAGTATTTAGATACTTTTAGTTGTCAAATTTTAGTGGAACATTCAATGCTATTGTGATGAGAAAAATTGTATAAATATAAATAAAATAAATCAATAATAAAAAAAAAGTTTAAAGATTGACCAATAAATAGAATTACGTAAACTGTTCATATAATTCATGTCTAAAAATGTAGGCAAATGTAACAATCAATAAACAATGGTTGCTATTAGTTGTCCAACTTTACAATGCTTTTAATTCAACTAACACATGTTTTAAGAAAAGGAATAGGCTGATGCTTTTCAAAAAAAGTTGCATTTAAACTTGAAATATAAAATTAATCGTTATTAAAGCAGCACTGTGTAACTTTTTCTGTGTTCAAAATTTGCAACATGTGTATAATGAGCGAGTACATCATGAATTCATCTTCCAAAACACGTTGTTGTCTTTTTTTTATTTAACTTTTAAATTAAGTTTTTTAATTGACAGTACATTCCCCCTTTTATTTTCAAGTGGTACTCCCTGTCCTTGATATTCTCTGGTCCATGTGGATAAATCAATCCACTGATTTAATAACCAATCCTCTTAGCTTCCTCTACAGGAAAACGGACATCCCCTGTCCCACGACATCCCCAACCGCATGGCCTTGGAAGCTTCTTAGATCCTCCATCCAATCCAAGAGTGGAAAAACGAGAGGTCAAACAGGTGTGACATGCATATTTACCTATGATTTGTTTAAATGAATATATAGAGTACAGCCTAGACTTCTGACCACACGGCAGCAGTATTGCATCAGGAAAGTGAGCTGATTTGTGCATTGCAGGTGTGTATTGCATAATCATTTCAGCACCATCAATTGATTTCTAAAAGCCGCCCCTTGTAATTTAGAATGCTAAAAATGGACACATGGAGGTTTTTCACAAGAACTTGGTCTAAATGGTTTGCTGCTGTACAAACAGTGAAAGTTGGTGAGAGTTTTACTAATCAGTTTCACAATCTCATCTTATTTAATGCAATTAATATATCATGCTCTGTGGTTATTATGCAGCTTCTAACATGCTCTCAGTTTCTGTAAAAGTCAATATTTTATTCTACATAATCAGTCCACAAAGGGGCATTTTTGATACAGTATATGACTTATCAGTATTTCAGTGACCATACAATGGTTCCATCATTAATTGTGGCTAAGCCAGCACGTGTATCTCATTTATTCAAGGACTATGATATTTGTTCTTCTTGGAACTGTTAAGTGAATACATATGAAGGTTATGCCAAATAATGTATAACCTTTTTTCTTCCAACTGGACCATTTTCTGTTGTGACAAATGAGAATGGCGAAAAACCATAGACATTTGATGAAATGTCATAGACATTTCATTATAGCCGTAATCAGCTGCTTTTATCCTATTACTGCATGTACGGGGATATTGATTCTCTCAGTCTATCCACATAATTTTACATTTTAAACAGCCACATTATTTTATTTTATTCATGTAATTTAATTGAATGCTTTTATGTGTTCAGGCTGTGAAGGGTGAATTCTTAGGCTAGAGAGGATCTCTTAAAGCAACACTATGTAACAAAATTTGCAAAATGTATATAATGAGCGAGTACATCATGAATCCATCTTCCAAACCACGTTTTTGTCTTATTCCGAATCACTACGGTACACTTATAATAAGTACTTATATTTGGACTATTGTAGCCTGGTCGGGTCGTCACCGCTGCGGAGTAACACATACCTGCGTGAATCGCCATAGACTTAAACTTAGAGAAGTAGCTCCGGTTGAAAAGTTCTTCTGTGGGATGTGTGCAGTTCTGTTTATTAACTGCTAGAGCGCCAGAAGTTACATAGTTGATTGGTGGGGGGTGCTTAAAGGGGTCCATATCGATGCTTGCTAAAAAAGAAACAGTATGGATTGTAATACCCCCCAGGGTATTATGCTCCGGTTGCAACAGTAAAAAAAAAACATTATTTTCCACATTAGTACAGTATGGTTGCTCATCGTAGGACCCCGCCAGTTTGAAATGCGGGTTTGTTCTTATCAAAAGTACGGTTCATGAAAAAGCCTTGATAGGTGTGCTCTGATTGGCCATGTGTCGTTTGTGATTGGTGACGAATAACCTCAAGCGTGAGACAAGATGTGTCGCCACCTCACCACGTACTTGAGGCCTTTGGTCCCGGACGACCAGCACAAAAACATAAAAACATTAAAACGAGTCATTTGTTGCATTCAGTGGGGACATATTTACTGATTATAATTACTTATACTGTTTTTTTACACGTTGTGTTGCATTGCATCGTGCGCGTAAACATAAAACCCTGTATGCATTTGTGATCAGAGAAATTACAACAAGCGCTACTCTACACTGCTCAAAACTAGCATTTGAATCATCAGTGGCAAATTCTTTAAATGAAAACGTTCTTACAGTCTTTGAGTCAGAACAGCCGTCATTGTAGTCTACTCTCCCAGAATCAGTAAACAGTCCTCCAAAAAATGTGCCGGCGATCCACAGCACTAAAGTTGAAGTACACGCCAAGTCTACCGCAGCAGCACAGATCAGCTCTAGGGGGCATGACAAAGCGGATATCTTCCTCTTTTGGAAGACCAAACAAAGTGTTTTCGCTTTCACAAAGAAACCACAGCGTTGCAAGGAATTAGCCCCTATGGCGACACGGCAAAAAAACAATACGAAAGCGCATGGACATAAGAAGTTGATCACGCCTCTTCTTTGTTTGCCTACATGAACATAGGGGCTGGCGTATGCAAATCATTCACATAGTAAGGTAGATATGGGGGCGTGTAGTTAGAAAAGGAGCCGTTTAGGTGGGTGTTGGCTGACGCTTAACTTTATACAGACTATCTCTTTGGATTTGAGACTGTACGCACTTGCTGCAATTTACATATTTTCTTTATGCACCAAGAGCTTGTGACTCTCCAAAGAGAAAGGAAAAATTTAAATCGCATCATATGACCCCTTTAAAATAATCAGATGGATCACGGACCAACTTCACATCGAGGACGTCGAGGAAAAATTAGTAAACCAACCAAATGAGCTTCACAGAAATCCATTTATGCATTTTGCATAAATGGAAGACAAAGTGAGTGTTGTAACATGGCGAGTTGTAATCATCAGCATATTATAAATTAGTTAAAAAGTAGTTAAGTAGTAGATCACAATAAATTCATGTACAAAACGTAAAACAAAATGTGTACACACACACACACACACAAAACACACAATGTTACAAAAATTATAAATAGAGATTCTATGCTTAGAATTGCAAATGTTATGTTAAAAAAATGTTAACATTTTTTTTTAATGATGAATCTGCTGTTCAATGCTTTTTTTAAGGCAATTTTCATGTTTTGCTATTATTATTTATAAAACACTATATAATATGATCTCGTCTTGTCCTGTCCAAGTGATCTAACACAATATCGGTTATGTTATGATGCACAGCTGTACAGGTCATGACAGTGGCTGCTTTACAGAAGGCGTCTTTGTAACCAACCGTTTTAAATGTGCACTCATTGCTTCAATGGACTTTCTGGCACTGGTTGCTATACTCAAAGGTAAATGGACCCACATACTGTAATTCCCTCTGCTTGTTGCCGTTCTGCAAGAATGGTTTCTTGGCTGCTCTGCGCCTTACAAAACCAATTCGTAGAAAATAGCTGTTAGCATCGTACAAGTAGCTGATTGCTGAAGTGACTCACACTAAAACAGGGAGCAAGCAGCTCAATGGATTTCCTTCTGCACTTTAGAAAGCTTTATGTACAGTATGTAGTGTTATGCAGTACATTTTCCTGTCTTGGATAAAAAAATGATGTATTATAATATATAAACATTAATTAAATTAATTTTCATCTTTGAGTAATTTTGTGTCATTGCATTTGCCTCACTTGTAATAATATAAAAAAAAGACTGTGAAGCATTTGGAAAAAAATAGGTTCAAATTATTTTCAGGACAAAAAGTTTTCTTTTGAAAGCTGTTATAACTAATCATAAAGGTTTTCTTTATGTCACCAAGATCACTTTCATCCCATTATTAAACTGTTATATGCAGATATCTGTTAAAGTATAAGTGGCATGAAGCTGACAAGGTATATCGTGAATGGAAAGTACTTCCTTGAATTTCCACTCAGATAATTTTGTACCTCAAAATGATACTGCAAACAGAGAAAGACCCATGTTTTTTACCCGTATTCTCAAAGCACAGGTTTCAATTTTATTTTAAAGGAATAGTTCAGCTCAGGTAGATGAATTTGTTTCGTCGCATCTGAAGAGATTTTGACGATTAATTCTTACCTCATGTCACTATGGACCTCTGTCAAAGTGAATGGGTGACGTTCAGAATGGAGAGTCCCAAACAGTGAATGTAGATCACAGTGCTCGTGATACTACATTGAAAGGTTTATGTGATGGCGGGTAATATGTAAAGCCAGCTGCGCGACAATGAGGGTATATTGTGGAAAACGCAAAGCGTGTCAATTCAGACCCATGAGTAAACTGTTATTGTTTGGATAGTTATATAACACACATAATAGGGATGATCATGTGTTGGCAGAAAGTATTATTCTACAAGTTACGTATTACACATTGGGAAAATATGACATTTTATAGAGTGGTTTGTAGTTTCTTCATGTTATTTTATTTATTTTACTACGCAACCTTGTTTATTGTTTATTATTAACAATAATTTATTTAAAACCATTAACCATGGTTAATGAGGACCATGGTTTTACTTCGTGTGACCCCCATCCTACTAAACTAATCAGACCTGATGTCGGTCAGTGCCTGAACACATGAAAGGTAGAATCTGCTCTGGATTCAAGCAAGAAATTCTTTCTTTTTAGATGTTTAGTTCTAATTCATTTGAATTGAAGTAAAATGTTAATTCAATAAGGGCCTGATTAAAGATAAATATCAGTGTATAAATATATAAATTAGGTGTTATTGTGTTACGAGTAAAAAAGTTCTTAAAAGGGAAGATCAACCCCAAAATATAAATTGTCACATTTACTCAAAAATATGTTCATGTCCGAAACCTGTACTTGGCATTTCTGTCTTCTGTGTAACTAAGAGGAAATTCAAGACATTTGTCCATTTCAGTAGAAGTGCCAGGGTAGCCACAAGGGGGTGTACATTTGCTACCACAATCTTCTTTTGTGTTCAACGAGAAAGTCGTTTGGAAAGACATGAGGGTGAGGAAAGGATGACAGCATTAATTAGCAGTAAATTTCCTATGTTCTAGCACAAAATCAATGTTTATACTGTCAAGTGCATTTCTATGTGAAAAAAATGCATTATTAAGTTTGTTGCATTTGTCATGAATTAAGTAATATCTATCAGTATTAGTTTATGTCCTGTTTTATTTATTGTTTTTTTTACTCCAATTGAAGGCCCTATGACCTATCAAAACATTCAAGGGGGAATTTGTGGTCCGGATGGGCTCGATTTGTCCTGGGCCAAATTTTAACCCCAGTCAAGCCCCCACCCCTGAACATTATTTTACTTTTTACACTCTAAAAAATGCTGGGTTAAAAAAAACAACCAGTGATGGGTAAAAATCGGAACAAAACCAGCAAATTAGGCTGTTTTGACCAACGGTTGGGTTAAATGTCCAACCAAACCTTCTGGGTAACCAACAGACCTGGGCAAAACAGCCTATGCCGGGTTTGTCGATTTTGACCCAAGCACTGGGGTATTGTATTGTCCAAACCCAACATTTTTTTAGAGGTGACGAGAGATCGCAAACTCATAAACCCCCCCCCCCCCCCCCAAAATGACTGATTTTGAGGGAGGGCCCCATAGCAAAATTCAGTGCATATGGCCCAGAATCTATTAATCAGAATATTATACTATATTATTATAACTATTGGGTTTGTATGTGCAGCAGTGGCCTGTCGGAAGATCTCTCTCAGTGCAAGACTCATGTAAAGCGCGCATGGCGTTGTTGAGATGTGGAGAATGATAGATAGATTATGGTTTGATGAGACCAGAACTAGAAACTTTTTGGCCTAATCAAAGCGGTATGTGTGAGAGGCAAACCAGGCACTGCTCATCACCTGTACAAAACAGTCCCAACAGTGAAGCATGGTGGTGGCCGCATCATGCTGTGGGGGTGTTTTTCAGCTGCAGGGACAACTGGTTGCAATCGAGGGAAAGATGAATGCGGCAAGTACAGGGATATCCTGGACGAAAACTTCTCCAGAGTGCTCAGGACCTCAGACTGGGCCGAAGGTTTACCTTCAACAAGACAATGACCCTAAGCACACAAAAATAACTAAAATAACGAAGGAGTGGCTTCACAAACAACTCTGTGACTGTTCTTGAATGGCCCAGCCAGAGCCTGACTTAAACCCAATTGAGCATCTCTGGAGAGACCTAAAAATGGCTGTCCACCAACGTTTACATCCACCTGACAGAACTGGAGAGGATCTGCAAGGGGGAATGGCAGAGGATCCCCAATCCAGGTGTGAAAAACTTGTTGCAAAAGACTCATGGCTGTATTAGATCAAAAAGGGTGCTTCTACTAAATACTGAGCAAAGGTCTGAATACTTAGGACCATGTGATATTTCAGTTTTTCTTTTTTGAATAAATCTGCAAAAATGTCAAAAATTCTGTGTTTTTCTGTCAATATGGGGTGCTGTGTGCAAATTAATGAGGAAAAAAAATTAACTTAAAAAATTTTAGCAAATGGCTGCAATATAAAAAAAAATGAGTGAAAAATTTAAGGGGGTCTGAATACTTTCCGTACCCACTGTATCGTTAACCTTGTAGAATTAATTAGATTAAGGTTAAATAAAAGAGACTATGAAACATGCAAGCTGTGAAACAATAGTTGGCCTAAAATCCAAATACAACAAAGTCACTTGACTAAATATTCTCCCCTACTCATATCCGATTTGCTAACGAAATAATGGCTTACTAATTAAAAGTGTTACCCGCTTTTGTATGGATTAGCCTTCCATAAAACTACAACTAATGAAGTGTAGCGTGGTGCTTTTTTCCTGGAATAAATGCCTTGAGCTGTATTTCTCTGCTCTGCTGCAGAGTCCGACTGCGCAGCTGCAGCGAGAGCGAGAGCCGCAGCGACAGCACAGCGCAGACAAAATGCCTATGGATAATTTCATATTCGCGCAATGCATCCTTTATTTTTTAGCCTTCGTTTTTGGCTTTATAGCTATAGTACCTCTATCGGAGAACACGGAGGATTTTCGCGGGAAATGTCTGCTTTTCACGCGGGGGATGTGGCAGAACGAGAACATCACGGTGTCTAAGCAGCGCTTCATCATTGAGGAATGGGGACCACAGTCCTCCTGCAGCTTCATCACCGCTGTCGGCATCGCGTCGCTCATCCTGTCCGCCGTACAAGCCTGGAGGCTGCTGCTCTTCATCTGCAAAGGCCACGATGAGTGAGTGATTGTTTCTTTCATCGTATTGCTTGCTAATTTGTTGATGCCTCACATGTATTAGACCCGTGCCAGTGCGGTGGATGGGATGCATGGATGAAGTTATGTCATACAGCAGCACAGATGAGCTACTATATTCGTTAAATATTTAGTTTTAAATTCGATTTTATATGGGAAACATGTTCAATAACAATACAATGTGACACAGTTTGTGATTAAGTAGTTTCATTGTTTTAAAAAAGAATGTGTGGCCTAACATAAAGTATAAATCAGCTGGTAGTGGCTATACTGTATGGTTTAGAACAGTTTCTAATGGAATGAATTCTGAACAATGAGATTGATTATTAATCATTGCTATGTGATTATAGTCTGTCCAGCCTGAAATCAAAAGCCAGTATGGTTTACATTTAATAGACATACACACTAGATATCGCACTCTTTTTATATTTAGTATATAACTAAATCACACATAATTCTCAGGAAAAGCCACTACGATAATCGGTATAAGCAGCTATTATTTTATGAATTCTATTATAAAACTACTATTTCATTTTTAAATAATTTTAAAACCATTCAAAAGGGTTATTTCATCCCAAATTCTAAATTATATCATCATTAAAATATTTGTAAATATTTTTTTTTATACGTGGAACACAAAAAGAGATATTAGGTGGAATGTCCAAGCTGCTTTTTTCCCCATACAATGAAATTAAATGGTTACATAGGCTACTGTACATACATGGTTTAAAAAAAAAGGTCCAGGTCTTCTGAAGCTATGTATACTGTATAATACTGTATGTATGCCAAAATATACAAGTTATAAAGTTATAGTAAATAAAGCTCTCACCAATCTCACCCATGCTTGTTCTTGCACGTCTCATGACCAATCATGACAAATAAGTGTCAATGACATTTATATGGCTTCAGAACAGGGTTATTAGTTAACTCAAACTAAAATTAAACCATAAAAAAAAAATACTTGAAATAAAATAAATGTTAACTAAAATAAAATATCATAAACTGAACTTTCAGCTAGTTGTCATTGCAACATTGCTCATTTTAATTTAAAGATGTACTAAAATAAAACTGAAATAAATATTAATAATAGGGACGGAATGATTTACTCCACTCACAATGTGATACGATTTTCTCCCAATTATTATTATTATTTATTTTCTTTTTACAAAAGATTTAAGATAAATTATAAATGAAAATGTGAATCGACACATATTTGTATCGATTTTCAACCGACTCGGCGTGCATCGTTACATCCCTAATTAATAAAAAAAACTAAATAGATAACTATACACAGCTTTTTGTAAAATAAACAGTGAATCACTGTCATTTTATGGAAAAGATCAGCTCAGCATTTTGCAAAATATCTTCTTTTGTGTTCCACAGAAGAAAGAAAATAGTACACACTAAAAAATGCTGGGTTAAATATAACCCAGCGCTGGGTTAAAAAGGACAAACCCAGCTATTGGGTTGTTTTGACCTAGCAGTTGGGAACCCAATAGCTGGGTCAAAACAGCCCAATAGCTGGGTTTGTCCCTTTTTAACCCAGCGCTGGGTTATATTTAACCCAGCCTTTTTTAGAGTGCAGGCTTGGAACAACTGGAGAGTGACTTCTGTAAAAATCTCTTTATTATTTATACAGCTCAATCTTCAACGCCTTCCTGAATCTGCTCATCAGCACATTCGTAGTGTTTGCTGTGTTCCTGTCCAGCACAATAGTCAGTGTGGGTTTCAATCTATGGTGTGATGCTATCACAGAAGGAGGCAGTATGCCCAGCAGGTAAGCATGATGCTCAGGTATCCCACTATTTTCTGCTTCTAAACACTGTGTGCATAAAAACACTACAATGTATATAAGAAACTGAAAACAATGACAGATAGTTGTTTTTAGACTGTATTTATAGCTTGGAAAGAGCCACAATTAATTGGGTAGGCCTTTTTTTCGTCTGTCAGAGAGGGTTTGGTGACATTGAAATTAGCCAGAGGCTTTTGGCTCAGTTCACTTCAGTGACTGTTCGAGTTCAATCAACATTTGTGACCCTGGACCACAAAACCAATCTTAAGTCGCTGGGGTATATTTGTAGCTATAGCCAAAAATACATTGTATGAGTCAAAATTATAGATTTTTCTTTCATGCCAAAAATCATTAGGATATTAATTAAAGATCATGAAGATATTTAGTAAATTTCCTACTGTCAATATTTTAAAACTTAATTTTTGATTAGTAATATGCATTGCTAAGAATTCATTTGAACAACTTTAAAGATTTTTTTGCACCCTCAGATTCCAGATATTCAAATTTTGTATCTCGGCCAAATGTTGTCCTATCCTAACAAACCATACATCAATGGAAAACTTATTTATTCAGCTTTCAGATGATGTATAAAACTCAATTTCAAAGAATTGACCCTTATGGCTGGTTTTGTGGTCCAGGGTCACATTTTAGTGTCCACAGACTTCTACATTATTTCAATATAAACTCTGAATGTGTCTGACGAGCAGCTTTGTTCTTAGTTTTTATGAGCAATATCTACTTGATAAATGTTGATTCTTCAGGTGTCTGTGAATTATTTCTAACTGACTACTGTTCATTTCTAGCTGTGAAGATCTTCAGGACACTGATCTTGAACTAGGGTTGGACAACTCTGCTTTTTATGACCAGTTTGCCATAGCACAGGTTGGTCAGTTAAAAATAAAAATGGGTATGAGTGTTTTATATCAAACATTGTGTTGGCTTAAAGGGATAGTTTAACCAAAAATGAACTCATTTCTTCCCTGCAGCACTTTATCAACCTTTAACATTAGACAACATTCAAACTCTGTCTTGAATTTTCCTTTTCTAGTTTCTGGTTCACACTGCTTATTATCATGAATATAACAGTCAGTCTTCCTCTGCTTCCTCTAGTTTGGGTTGTGGGCGGCCTGGCTGACTTGGCTCGGTATCACCGTCATGGCCTTTCTGAAGGTCTATCATAACTACCGTCAAGAGGATCTGGTCGACAGCTTAATCCACGAGAAAATGTTCCTACTCGGACGCTCGTCACGCCGGCGCTCTGATGTGGTAGATGAGAAAAATGGCATGATATAATCAACTCAATATTTTCAACGCATTGAAATATACTGTCAAGTAAAATGTGTTCATAAGCCTCTAAATTTGGCTCACTAGGTGGTGTTTCTCAACTTTAGATTGACCTCAATTGAGCTTATCTGAACCAAATGCTTCTGAATAACATTTTATTTGACATTCGACAATGACTGAGAACAGACATTCACGTGCACTCAAGTGTTCGGACAGAGGTCATAGATCATTTACATTTTTTGATGTTGAGCTTGAAACACAAGACCCTGGACAAAATAAACAGTGAACATCAATAACTTAAAGGGATAGTTCAAGAAAAATTCAATTATTTTTCTACTTCATGTTGTCGCAAACCCGCTATACTTTCATTCATCTTCAAAACACAAAATGAAGATATTTTCAGTGAAACCAGAGAGATTTCCATGGAAGCCCATTTCCACCACAGAATAAAAAAAAAAACATAAATAAAAAGGTAATTGCGACTTTTTATCTCACAATTAACATTTCGAAAAATTGTATCTCACAACTGACTATTTTGCAAATTCTGACATTTTTCTTAGAATGAGTTTATATCTCACAATTCTGAGTACATATCTCACAATTTTGAATTTACACCTCGTAATTCAGACTTTTTTCTCAGAATTGCGACATTATTTCTTGCAGTTCCGCGTTTATAGTCTCTTCAGAAGACATGGGATAAATTGCTCAGTTCATATGGATTTTTAACAATGTTATGAACTTTTTAAAGCTATTGTGGAATTGACTTTCAATGAAGGGACAGAAATCTAAGGAAGCTTGGGGGAAAAAAACAGCGACTTTTTTTTTTTCTGCAGTTGCGAGTTTGCGAATTGCAACTTTGACTTAATTTCTCACAATTCTGAGTTTGTATCTTGCAATTCAAATTTTTTTTTCAGAATCGCAAGATATAAACGTGCAATTGTGAGATTTTGAACAGAAATTCTGAGATACAAAGTTGCAATTTTCCCCAAGCTTCCTCAGATTTCTGTCCCTTCAATGAAAGTCAATTCCAAAATAGCTTTAGAAAGTTCATAACACTGTGAATAATCCATATGAACTGAGCAATTTAATCCATGTCTTCTAAAGAGACATGGTAACTTCACATGTGAATTAAAACCTAAATTAAATCTGCTCATATAGACATTGATCAATGCACATTAAATATTGTAAACATGCTTGAGTCACATGCAAGAACAACCCTCATTGGTTCTTGTGCATCAGGCAAGCATATTTGAGCTTCTTTTTACACCATATGAACTTTTTAAAGCATCAGAGTATTGGTGGAATGAACTTTCCTTGGAGGGATGGAAATTTCTCAGGTTTATTAAAAAAATACCTTCATTTGTGTTTCACGATGACAAATTTGGAACGATATGAGGATGAGTAATTTATGAAAGAATTTTCAATTTTGGGCAAACTATGCCTTTAAGGAAGTGTGCTTAAATAATGTTCTTCTAAATCCTGTGTGACATACAATCAATGTCTTATTACCAACCAAATGATTCTTTCTTTCTAAAGCCTATTTAAAGCAGCGCTAGAAATGAGCAACAGCTTCCAGTCAGTCTCTATTCCATCAGTGCTCTATACATTAGCTGATGAGTTGGACTTAGTGCATACATTGTAGCTCAGGTAATACTAGTTTTAAACACTATCTGAAGTGTGTGTGATCCATGTCACTCCCTTTCAGTACTGCCTCTATGTGTAAGACATATATAATGATGTAGTATCCTTCCTATGTAAAGGGATTGCTCTTGAAAACATGCTTGCATGTACATACATATTACAGTATATTAATCAATTCAGACAGACGAAGAGGAAATCTAAGTGACTAATCTTCAATCTTCAGGATTTAACATCGTAATTTGATGAGATATGAGATATTTGGAGGGATAATTTAATGATTTGCTCCATCCAGTTTACTTGCTTTCCTAGAACCACCTACAAAGTTTATGTCATAGTTCACTGTGTTTTGAAATATTGTTGCGCATGTTGCAATACAATTTGATGCAGGCCTTTTTTGGTTCAAGCATCTTATGATAACTAGTCCTCCTAACCCTAAAGGATTCTGTTTTAGTTTTGGAAGTTAATGATGTGTGAGCATGAGTCGTGATTCACTGTAACTCTGTAACACACTCAGGCCCACGTTTCCGAGTATAAAACATTATGCATACGATTGTTTTGTGCATCATTTTATTTATTGTGTAATAGTGTGAACACATCTCTGCAACTTTCAACATTCTAAGTCTAGGGCTTTTATTTAATAAAAGCAGTAATAGCAGCATATACAGCAATGATGATGAAAATACAAAGCAATTGTTGATTTTTCTGATCACGAAATAAATAAAATTCAGTCTTTAAACTATAGTGATGATTTAGAGCTCTTTTTGGTTTTGAGAAAGAAATGCAGTGAATATACTGCCAAAAACCTCGAAACCTCCACTGTTCCACCTCTATTGAAATACACATTACAGAAAGACTAAACATAGAGAATGTGCACTTGTCCTGGGGCGATTTTATTGCTTCAGCGATTGGCTAGCTCAACAGTATAAAATATGTAGTTTATTTCGGTTTTGTCATCCGAATTCCCCTGAAATGGGTATAGTTAGCAAGTGTGCTAATTATATATTGTATAAATGTATATGCATTTATATAAACGTCTCCATAAAGTGCACAAAATATCATGATATAATGAAACATTTGTTTTGTGTTTTGACATTTTCAGGTGTTTCTATCCAAGTAACTCACAGTGATTTGATGCAGGTCACAGCATTTTGTGCACCTTTAACTTCTCTTAATCGATTGTATTGAAGGGGATTAATTCAACTGCATTTTTAATAAATATTAAATATTTGGAGTCAGTAAGATTTTTAAAGTAAGCTCTTACCAAAACTGAATTTATTCGATTAGAACTACAGTAAAGTATTAGAAAATATTACTACAATTTAAAATAACAGTTTTCTATTTTTATATATAATTTATATATTTTAATATATTTTAAAATTGAATGTATTCTTGTGATGGTAAAGCTGAATTTTACTCCAGTCTTCTGTGTCACATGATTCTTCAGAAATCATTCCGATAGGCTTTTTTTTAATCTGATAGATTTGCTGTTCAAGAAATATCCTTAATCAATGTTGAAAAGAAATATTCTGTGTATTATATAGATATATAATTTTTTTTCAGGATATTGAATAGAAAGCACTAATTTAATGCATCTGTGTTGAATAAAAATATTAATTTCTTTCAGAAAAAATTCTTACTGACCCCAAATGTTTGAACAGGTGTGTGTGTGCGTGTGTGTGAGTGTGTATCTCAGATCTCTTCATGATGACAAGAGTTTTCAATTTTGGGTGTACTGTCTCTTTAATTCAAGCAATACATGCCAACTTATGTGCTAATGGAAAATAAGCAACTTTGACACTAAAAACCAAAGGCTGATTTGATAGAAAATGCTTGCCCAAAAACTAGAAAAATAGATATTGAATAGCTGCTGCTATAAAGAAAGATTAAGAGACTAAAAGTGTAAAACAGTAAAAAAGATTCTTATAAAACATAGTAAAACAAATGAATGCACCGTTATTAGGCTTAAGCCAAGATGCTGGTACAGGTTTATGTAAAATATAAACTGAAATAGTGCGAGTATCATAAAGCGTTCAGCTATTTAAAATGGCATTCTTTCATTTTCCAGTTCAATCTGGCAGTGCATGACACAATATATGGCCAGCTCATCCTTCAACAGTCTCATATCTCTTTCTGAGAGAATTTGTGGCAGATGGAAACGTTTGTGCTTCACAGAACAGCTTTGCCCTTCGTTTCTCGTAAAGTAGATAAATGCTAAAGGTGTCATCATTGTGCCAGTTCTCTTTTCTCATTTACATTGAAATATATTCTTTAACAATGATTAGTGTCATGTTTGATAAATGCATAAAACGCATATTTGTATTCTAAACCTATTTGATTATTAGTAAAATAAATAGCATTGTCTAAAATAAACCACATTATGTACAGCAAGTGCATTAAAAATAAAAGCATTGATTAAATGAAATATTTTTGGACATTAAAAGGGTCCTATAATGCGATACATTGGTTCATAGAGAATACAGTGTGCACAATCTGTAAAGCCCGACTGATTTTGGGTCTGATAATAATCAATGACATAAGAGTGTTCACGGTAAAGAGAAGAAAAAATTATTACTATTATAAAAATATACTAAAACTAAATTATAATTACGTTTTTGGGGAGTTGCACCACATGACATTTTACTAATAACTATAACATTTCAATGATATTATTAAATAACTTAAATTTCAGGAGAATCCTCAATAAAAATGAGGATCATGTCTTTGATCTCATATTTAATTCAAATAAGATGATATGGTTGCACCAAAATCTAAATATTACGATGTTTTGAAGCTGGATGAAAATAAATCCATTCTCGGATGTGTCTGAGGATAAACATATTCCCAACTCAATCCTGTCTTTATTTTTGTAATACAGTAAATTTATTTCAGCAGTTTCCTAAATTCACTCTTTGAATCAGAAAGCCCTTATATTGCTATTTATATCCTAAGACAAAAATAGCGCTTCAGAAAGTGAGGTAAATATTATATAAAGCAAATGAACACAAAGAACAGCACTAGCAGGAAATGATCCAGCCATGCGTTTACTCATTCTATAAGCACATGCGATGTGTGTGTGTGTGTGTGTCTAAGCGTTCTCTGCACTAAAATGTAACTATTTGTGACAATGCACATGATATTATGCATGTACTCACCGTTACATGTGGCTCATTTCATATTGCTTATTAGAGACCTGTAAAGGTATTCAATGTCTTGCATGCCTAATTTGACTGATAATACTGACCTATTAATATATCAGTAGGGCTCTACCTGTGGAATTCATTCATTCGTTTCCTCTCTCGACACTCTTGTATAATTCTGAGTGCTAAAGGTTTTTAATTAATATTGCTGCACAAGTACACCAAAAGATGCTTTAAAAGGAAACATTCAGCCAAAAATAAAAATGTACTGAAAATGTACTCAACCTCAGGCTAATCAAGATTTTTATGAGTTTGTTTCATCATTGGAACAGATTTGGAGATATTTAGCATTACATCACTTGCTCACTAATGGATCCTCTGCAGTGAATGGGTGCCGTCAGAATGAGAGTCCAAAGAGCTGATAAAAACATCACAGTAATTCACAAGTAAAAGGGTTTAAAGTTTAAAACGCTTTAACGATGGACTTGTTTCTCACAAACGCACAGCTTGTTGCTTCACAAAATGTGTGGAATACTTCTGAATCATTATGACATTTTTATCAGCTGTTTGAACTCTCATTCTGATGGCACCCATTTACTACAGAGTACTGGTGAGCAAGTGATGTAAAGCTAAAGAAACAAACTCATTTACATATTGGATGGCCTGAGGATGAGTGAATGTTCAACAAATTTTAATTTTTGGTGAACTATTCCTTTAAAACACATCATCCAGAACTGCTATACAAGGAAAAAGAGCTACATACAAATATCTAAATATATATGGCTCAGTATAATGAGGCATTAGCCACCATAAAGGGCAAAAAGACACACCATCCCTTAATGGTGCGAAAAGCACATGGCCTTTAATCAACCACAAAATAAAAAGGTGGATGTTGAAGATCCTCAGAGAATTCGACTGGTGGCCAGTCTGATTATAACAGTGAAAATAAAGCAATAAAAAAATGAGGACCTTTATCTTTTATTTCCTCCACAGTCCTTCAAAAAACATCCTGACCTTTTATGTTTTTTTTCCTGCCTGTTGCTGCCCCTTGTGGTCAGTTATGGTCATTGCATGGTCAGCCAGATCCAGCAGGCCCAAACGATCTGTTTGAACTGAAGCAGGTACACAGCCAGTGCCGTCTGCAGCTCTTCGCAGGCGCGCTGGGGTCTCCGGCGGTCCGTGCAGTACAGTGCTAGACCCAGCGCAGACAGAAGCAGGAATAGGCAGGTGAGCAGGGCCAGGTGCAAATGGCTCTGGGGAGTGTCGTAGACTGGAACACAATATTTGAAATACTAAATTTGTTGCTGCGCAACTGTTTAAAACAGTGTAAAGCAGAGATATATGACATGCAGAAAAAACATATCTAGCATGGCCACAAATTAAGAATTAGTTCCTTCATTTTCACAGCATTAATTCACAGCTACAATTTACTATTCATTACATCTTTTTATTAAAGGGAGTGCATAATGATGCGATTCAATTTTTCATTTCTCTTTGGAGTGTTTACAAGCTCTTGGTGCATAAAGAAAATCAGTAAAGTTGCAAAGGACTAAAGTCTTAAATCCAAAGAGATATTCTTCATAAAATTTAAGAGTCAGCCACGCCTAACTAAAACACAACAAAAAAAACAAAAAAATCAAAAAACGTCTCGTTCTAACACGCCCCCACAGGTCTACGTCACTGTGTGGGAAGATTTGAATAACGCTGCCGAAATGTTCACGCAAAGAAGAAGGCGTAACTTTTATTCTCCGTTGTAGTATTGTTGTTGTTGCAGCTGCCGCCATGTCGTGAAGGCGCTGTGTTTCGTCATTGTAATAGCGAAACTACTTTGAGTGGCCTTCCAAAAGAGGACGAATCCGCTTCATCATGCCTGGAGCTGATCAAGCCGGCCTCCGCATATTAGGACATTCTAGGACACGACTAGAAATCAGTGGGTAAGCTGTATTTACAACACTGTTCCAAGAACAGTTCAACCCAAATATTCAGATGTTTGCAGTGCATTTTATGGAGGACTGTTCCTGATCCTGGTAGAGTAGACTACAATGCCGGCCACAGATTGTAAGTACGTTTTTTATATTTAAAGAATTTGCCACTGACGATTCAAACATGAGTTTTTTGGGCAGTGTAGAGTAGCACTTGTTGTTTGTCATTTCTCCAATCACAAATGCAGACATGGTTTTATGTTACGCTCCGGCCGGGAGTCATTACAATATGGTGAGGGGCGTAACATTTCCATCACACGCTTGAGGTATTCGGCCAATCACAATGCACTGGATAGTCAGAGCAATCAGTGCACACCTCGCTTTTCAGAAACGATGAGCTTTGTAAAAATCGACAAAAGTTTCAGAAAGGCGGGGCATAGAGGAGAAACATTAATGTACAGTTTGTGGAAAATAATGTTTTTGAACCTTAAACCGCATAAACACATTTCATTACACCAAATACACAAAATAATGTTCTTTTTAGCAACATCATATGACCCCTTTAAATCATGGCCACAAATTAAAAATTAGTTATCGCAATTTATTAATTCACTCTCTTGTTTTAGTAAATTGTAGCCATGGTGTGCTAATTCTTTCCCTCATTTTGATTTAATTAAAACAAGGGAACAAATTAGTACAACGTTGCCATGATTTACTAAGGAGGTGTTTACACAACACCATTTTCAACTAAAAACAGAAAACTTTTTATGTTTTGGCGATTCATTTACATGACAACTGCATTTTGGGGGCCTGAAAACATAATCTTTTGAAAACTGGTTTTAAAGTGCAAGTTTTTGAAAATGATACTGTTATCATCTCAGTGTAAAATACAAAAATGTAAATTTGTGAAAATGGTGACGTCATGCATATTATGTGTTCATGTAGTGTTTCTTTACAAAGTGACATTGCCAACTACTGGTCTGGCATGCATAATACAGCGATTTTAAGTCCCGTGTGAAAGACGACTGTTTTGGCAACATTGTTGTCTGTACGCGAAAAATGTAAAGGAAGAACTTTTCTGTTTTTAGTAGATCATTGTTGTGTAAACGTACCCTAAATCGAGTAACTAACTAAAATGAGGGAACAAAATAAGTTGCGGGAACATGATCTTATTTTGTGACCACGATATACAGTGCACAGCATAAATGAGTACACCCCATCTGAATAAATATAAAAGATGTATTTTCTTAATGATCACTAATATAATTCATGGAAAGATGGCAAAATTGAAACATATGCTTAATAAAAACAACAAAATATATGCCAATATTTTCTGTAAGATAAGTAAATTAGCCAATTTTGTTTAAATGAAGGATTGCAGAAATGAGTACACCCTAGATTTAATTCAGAAAATGTGTAATATTCTAGTACTTAGTATGTCCTCCATGACTAAAGTATCACTGCTTCTGACCCCCCCCCCCCCCCACCCACCCCCCCCCCCCCCCCCCCCCCCCCCCCCCCCCCCCCATCTTGGCAATGAGTGTACATTTTCACATCTGTCCTGCTTAACTCCTGGAGGACGACCTCCTTAAATGCCCTGGTCTTTAATGGGGAGTGTTGCTCAGCTCGTCTCTACAGAATCTCTCACAGCTGCACAAAAGCGTTAAGATTGAATGAAATACATGTCCTCTGAAGGATTTTCACCTTGGGAGAATGAATATATTCATTGTCATGCTGAAAAAATGCCCAATAATGCAGGGAATGAGAAGAGGGTAGCATCTTCTGTTTCAAGTTTTTGTATTACATCACACAGTGGTGTGTGAATTCATGCCAGCGTTGATAAAGCACAACTCCCTCACACCTTCAGCACTCATTCATCCCTATAGAAGAGCTTTACTACCACTGAACGTCACTGTGGGTACCAAGTACTTCTCACTGTACTCCTCCTCTAGCAACACCAAAACATGCTTTTGGATCCGAAATGATTGAATTGGTCTCTTGATACCAGAGTATGGATTCCCAGAAGTCTACATTTTGCAAATATGGGCCTTGGAAAAAGCTAAATAAGTTTATTGTGCTTTGGCTACAGTAGGTAATTCTAGTGGTGACAACAACCATGCATGTCACTTCTGCAGGCTGCGTCATACTCTGTGAGATAAAGTGTCACTCTTTTCACAGCTTTTGACGACTCTGAGACACTTTCACAGTGTTTCTCATGCTCTTTATGTAGCAAAAACTCACTCATCACTAAATTAAAACTTAAAGTGAAGACCTGATTATTTCAGGAGCCTTATCACAAGTCCATTGTTTTTGAATTTTGGTGCTACTTCTGCTATATTTTCACACTTAAAACAAAAATTTGTTATTCCTCTTGTACCATTGTCCTCTTTTATGCTTAGAAATAAGTCACCTGGCAGTTCTCTCTCAAGTGGTTCCACTGCTGCCAGCATGAGTCTGAGTATGAGTCAGTGGGCTATATAACACTTTTAATCGTCAAGAAATTACTTGTCTTTAAAAGTTTTGATTCAATATACTTACCCGTTGATCAAAAATAGCCTTAAACCTACCTATACACTTTTTTTTATTTATTTAGTAACTTATTTTTGCAACACAAAATTGTATCACTTTGAAAATAAAATCTTATTTTGCTGAATAATTTTAGCATTCTTCTTTGGTAATTGATCAAGCAGACTTGCTAGAACATTATATCTCTAAAGAACCCTAACATGCCTTCTAAGTAAAGAGTAATTGCTGAATTTGTTACGTTTTAGAGGGGGTGTACTCATTTATGCTGTGCAATGTATTAATAGTGCTGTCTGAAACGATAATCGCGATTAATGCATCCAAAATAAAAGTTTTTGTATACATAGTATATGTGTGTGCACTGTGTATATTTATTACTTGTATATAAATACACACACATACATGTACATATTTAAGAAAAATATGTTACGTTTATATATTAAATACATTTATATATAATATAAATTATATGAATAAATATATATATGACAAAATCCATGTATATTATATATAATATATATAATATATATATGCTGTATGTGTGTATTTATGTATTTATATATACATAATAAATAAACACAACACACACATATATATTATGTAAACAAACTTTTATTTTGGATGTGATTTATCGCGATTAATCGTTTGACAGTTTTTTTCCCTCCTACATCTCATGTGCAGGGCTTCGTAGTAATTCTTTAAATATGCTCTAAGTATTTATTTTTTTATATAGTTTTTATTACTTTTATACTTTGAATCATTTTGCACATTCACAGGCCATCCCATACAGAAAAACGCAAGCTGTGAGCATGCTAGTTAGCTGTTAGCTTGTCTTGTGAGAGGCAATTTTACTAATGTTGCTTTAGATAGACATTACGTACTGTACATAAATAATCATTTGATACACATTATATGTATTTTACACAGCAAAAACAATTTATTTGACTAAAATTCCAGAATTGTTAGCTGACAATCTAGATGAATGTATTGTTTATATGGTTTTCTACGAATGGGACACTACATTTTATTCAAGCTAGTATTGATGAAATATTTTTCATACATTTTGGCTTTAATAAGATCTCGTAAACTCACAAATTCATAATTACGGACTTATAGAAGTGGGAAGAAGGGAATTTCTGATATCACATGGAGCAGCATTATTTACTGGCTAAGTCTGGGGAAATTCCACAAGAGCTAACACCGCTAACTGCACTTTTAACCAAAGAAAATTAAGAAAAAGGTCATTTTCTTCTGGTTGTACATGCATGAAATACCTCAATGTAATATTTAATAGGCAAAGGTGAACAAACTGTAGTTCCATTCATGTAAACTTATAAAACCACAGCAAAAGGCTACTTATAAATGCTCAGGCTGTTCTGAGTCCAAGCTTTCATGCAAGAAAATCATGCATCTTTTCATGCATTTTTTGAGATCCACCACACTCTCCAACACATTTCGTATCTACTTACCTCCTAAACAGTCATAGTACGGAATGTCTGGAAACCCAACATAAGAGGTAAGAATGGTTTAGGTTTGAGTTTGTTAGTCAAAATCTTTGTAAAACCCATAACCATTCAAATAACTAAAGGTGCAGCCACATTTACCGCTCCACAAAATCCAGGCATTTCAATAGTAATCCACATCGCATGAGGGCAAAAGATTTCCCCATGCAGATTGCACAACAAGTTCAAATTGGTGAAACCGATTTCGCTGCACCGAGGAACAGAATGCTGCTTGGTTCATATGCCGGCTACAACATTGACAACTTACAAAGGACCTTTGCTTGTGAAATTTCGCTAATGTGACCGCACTTAAATCTTTGGAGACACAGAAACACACGACCTTCATTCTTACTAGGTTTTGCAATAAGGCCTTTCGAAATAAGCTCTTGAGAGAAAGACAAACTGTGCATCTAAACAAACTACATTGGCACCCTGAATTACTACCTTCCTTAAATTCCTTAAATTAAATTCCTTGTTTCATTAACATAACAGTGTTGTTGGCACAGATTGCACACTACCTAATTTGCATGTATAATTAATTAGGTAAGTAAATCACTTGGGTATGTTTGTGCATCCCTTCTTTTCTTTTTCAAACCGAGGGGATTCAATATCTGCAGACCTCAATGAAAACAATCTTTTACAACCCACTTCAACATGTTTAATTTACTTTACTATTTTTAAGTGCCAGCTCTTAATAATGCAGAGAACCACTTTAAAGAACGGTTCAAAGAGTCTCTGGAGATTTTAGGGATTGCTAGAGCAGGTTTGTTTGAACTCACCATGAACAGTGATCTCCGGCTCTCTGAAGCGAACCCGCCTCTCGGTTTTTCGCTTGCGCGATGAGTCTGACTCCCCATTGCTCACATTGGACCTTTTCAGAATAGAGGTGGGCAGTTTTTCATTTATGACCTGAAATCAGAAAAGACAAAACTATTGACTTCCAGAATGTTTGATAGAGGCAATATGAAGTCATTTGACTGCAACAGTAGATTCCTATAAGACTTTTTGACATTAATACGCATTTCATCTGACAAGATTGTTAGCAATAAAATGTCATTTTAACAGAAAATGTTAAGTGAAAAACAATGTGATTTACACAAGTAAAGATGATGGCCCAAAAATACGTCCTGTAATATGTGAGTAAATCACATTAAGTTGTGGGTCAATGATGTGACAAATGTAATAATTTAGTAAAAAATACATAAAAAAATGCATTTCATACTGTAAATATGTAAATACAATGACAAGTACATGGCACAAAGTCAAACATTTCAGGATGATACAAATGTTCTGATATCAAAATGACGGAAAAATAAGAATCTGGTCATATTGGAAAATTTGGTCTATTTTATGACAAGGTAAGGTTACCCCAGGTTGTAAAATGTCATTTGGTGCTCCTAAAAAAAACCCTAATAATATTTCTCAATTATTAATTCATGATATTTAAAATATACGTTTTACTTTAAAAAAAAAAAATACTGTAAAATATTTTGAAATTAATGTATGTGTATGTGTATATGGTGTCTTTACTTGACGGTTACACCAGATTATACTTTCATTAAATTTAATAATATAAACCCAACATAATTGCAAAAAGTATGGTTATGGCTAGTATGGCTTTATCATGGTGTTGGTGCCAAGTGACATTGGCTGCAGTATTACCTTTGTTTTTGGAGTTTCCTGTTGTATGCATGGCTTTTTTCTGTGTCGCAGCTCAGAGTGTCTCTCCTTATGGCTATGAGAAATGCTACTCAGAGCGTCACTGAATGACTCAGTGGCTGAGAACCTTTTGGAAAGAGTCGACACACACTCTCCCAATGAATCTGTAACATAAAACGCACTTCACAAACTGCAGAACAACATATTTGACATCACATCAGCAAAAAGCAACATGCATATTTGTTCCTAGTCGGAACAGTTTGCATGATGAAACTCGTTTAGCAGAAAATAATTTAGCATTGAAACTGTCACAGTGCCACGAAGGTGATATGTTGTGGTGAAAGCATTTTCTCTCAGAAAGCTGACTCTGCAGCTGAGTTTGACGTTCATGACACATTGCTGCTCTATACAATACATTTTTCATCATCCAGGAAAAAGGCAATAGGGAAGACGCAGAACGACCCGTCCCTCCAGAAAACTAGCAAAGCATTTCTGCTTACAAAAATGCCCTGGCCTCAAACTGTCAAAGACACGACATGGCTTTTCTGCCTGAGATCTAAAACGCCATCAGCTGCAGACAGAAAGTGCATGCTTGAAATAAATGTTTACTCATTCAGGTGATTTAGCTCTGCAGGTTTTTTATCATTCAGAACTATGTACAGTAGACTTAGATGTAGTACAATTTCTTTGCTTCCTCACTAAGTGAAAGGAGTAAATGGCTCTATATGAATTACTTTCTGAAAAGGGCTTTCACTAGAAGCTGCTTCCAAGCTACTGCTATGACAATCAGAACACTTTAATAAGGATATGAAAGGCTGTTGGGTTGTATGGGCCTAGAGTGTACAGTAAATTGCAAAGTAGGTGTGTTTAAATAAGCTTTATACAGATTTACCAAATGGCAAATTACTGTGGTAACGTGGTTCTGTAAATAGTCACTATTGTCATAAGAAATATAATAGATTATAAATAAATGAAACTAAATTACATAAAGCTAATGCTTTAAAGGAATAGTTCAACTAAAAATGAAAACATTTTGCTGAAAATGTACACATCCAAAATGTTGATTCGTTGTTTTTTCACAGAAGCCGCTTTAGAGAAATTTGGTACGTTTACTTACAGTAATCCGACGTCTTACGATGGCGCCGCAGACGGCAGCCTCAGTGTTTGGCTCTCCAGTGTTTGTACTGTTTTTGTTAGTTTTTCCTGTTTTTTGTTTCTCAAACACGATCAGATTTACCACGGATGAACTGCTGAACATTCGGCACAACACACCACAAAATCTCCTACCGGACTTCGATTATTCGGACGTTTTGCTGAACATTGTAGTTGGCGGAGCAGCAGCGCTGATCAAACGCTTCAGGAAGCGCAGACGGGGGAAGAGAGCCGGCGCACTCGTGAAGCTCAGACAGCGTGGATTCAGAACGCCGTTGCCGAGCATCCATATGGCGAATCTCCGCTCTCTACCCAACAAAACGGACGAACTTCTTCTGCTCTCCCGGACAAATAAGGATTTTTCACACTCTGCTGCTCTGTGTTTCACGGAAACCTGGCTGAATGACGCCATTCAGGACAGCGCGTTGAGTCTCCCGGGCTTTCAGTTGTTCAGAGCAGATCGCGACGCAGAATATACGGGGAAATCGCTCGGCGGCGGGACATGCTTTTACATCAAACGAAAGGTGGTGTACAGATGTAACAGCGTTAAAGAAGATGTGCTGTTCAGATCTAGAAGCGATTTTCATTAACTGTAAGCCGTTCTATTCGCCGCTGGAGTTTTGCTCGTTCATTCTCGTGAGTATTTACATTCCTCCGCAAGCACACGTGAGCTCAGCTTTACAGAAACTCGCTGATCTGATCACAGAGACAGAACAACAACACCCGGACTCTGTTTTAATCATTCTCGGGGACTTTAATAAAGCAAATCTCTTCCGTGCACTGCCAAAATACAGACAGGCATTGTTGCATGCCCACCAGGAGAAGGGCCAGTAATATATGGCAATTGTCTTCCCACACTAAAGGATGCAATTCCCCAGAGCAGCTTTAAGACTCTCTGACCACTGCCTGGTTCATCTTATACCGATTTACAGGCATAAACTTAAATCTGCTAAACCTGTAGTAAAGTCTGTAAAGAGGTGGACCAACGAAACAGAGCAGGCATTGCAAGCCTGTTTCGACTGCACTGATTGGAGTGTTTTTGAAGCAGCCACCAACAATCTGGACGAGCTCACAGAATCTGTAACATCATACATCAGTTTCTGTGAAAACATGTGCATCCCTACCACGACTCATTTAACATTCAATAATGATAAACCATGGTTTACAGCAAAACTTCATCATATTCCTCAGGCCAAAGTGGACGCCTACAAAAGGGGGGACAGAGTATTGTACAATCAGGCCAGAAACACACTGAATAAGGAGATCAGAGTGGCCAAGAGGAACTACGCTAAAAAAAACTAGAACACCAGTTTTTTGCGAATGAGCCTGCATCAGTGTGGAAAAGCCTGAAGGACATCACCAACTACAAGAAACCATCCCCCAGCACTGAGGCCAGTAAAAAACTTGATGAAGACCTGAATGAATTGTACTGTAGCTTTGAAACGCCAGTCTAACAACCCACCAACACGCTCTGAACATCTTCCACACAACCTCTGCAACCACCTTCTCCCCCACTCTACGTTTCAGATCAGGGAGGATGATGTGCGTCAGGTCTTCAGGAAGCAGAAGAGAAGAAAAGCACCAGGTCCAGACGGTGTGACACCAGCCTGTCTAAAAACCTGCGCTGACCAACTGGCCCCAATCTTCACACAGATCTTCAACAGATAACTGGAGCTGTGCAAAGTCCCTTCATGCTTCAAACGCTCCACCATCATCCCCGTTCCAAAGAAACCCCAAATAACTGGACTTAATGACTATAGACCTGTGGCCCTAACGTCTGTGGTCTTGAAGACATTTGAGAGGTTGGTGTTGGTGTTGGCTTATCTGAAGGACAGTACTGGACCCTTACTAGACCCCCTGCAGCTTGCTTACCGAGCAAACAGGTCCGTGAATGATGCAGTCAACATGGGACTGCAATACATCCAGCAACATCTGGGACAAAAAAGGGACGGATGTGAGGATTATGTTGTGGACTTTTAAGCCTGCTTTTCAAAACCATCATTTCAACCAATCCTCCAGACCAAAACTAAACACCAGCTCTCTGTCCCTAGCTCTATCTGTCAATGGATCATCAGCTTTCTGACAGATAGGCAACAGTTAGTGAGAATTGGTAAATTCACATCCAACAGCTGCACCACCAGCACTGGCGCCCCTCAGGGTTGCGTCTTTTCCCCACTGCTCTTCTCCCTCTACACCAACGACTGCACCTCTAACGACCCCTCTGTCAAGCTCCTGAAGTATGCAGATGACACTACAGTCATCGGTCTCATCAAGGATGGAGACGAGGCTGCTTACAGACAGGAGGTCGAGCAGCTGGCTGTCTGGTGCAGTCTTAACAACTTGGAGCTGAACACCCTTAAAACAGTGGAGATGATCGTGGACTTAAGGAGAAAACCCCCTGCACTCCCCCCACACACCATCATGGACAGCACAGTGACTGCAGTGGAGTCATTCAGGTTACTGGGCACCCCCCATCATAGGACCTGAAGTGGGCAATCCATTGAACTCCACTGGTTAAAAGGCAAGCACGACGGTGTTACTTCCTTCCGCCAGCTGAGCGAAATTCAACCTGCACAGGAGCTGCCTGAAAACAGTTCTACCTCAAGCCATCATCGAGTTCAGTTCTGTGCCACTTCGGGAACTGCTGGTTTGGTTCAGCTACAAAAATCGACATCAGAAGACTACAGAGGGAACGGGTTTCGACTGCTGAAAGGGTTTTGTTTGCCACTGCTACCCTCAAGAACTGTATACATCCAGAGGGAGGAAAAGGGCTCAGAAAATCACTCTGGATCCATCAATCAGCCATCTCATTTTTGAACTTGTGCCATCGGGTCGGGGTACAGAGAAACCGAATACCAGGACCGCCAGGCCAAGAACAGTTTTTTCCCCAGGCCAATATACCCTCATGAAAAGTTAATGTCCTCCCTTGTGCAATAAACGTTTTACCAGTATGTGCAATACAATATACATTATTTATCACCTAAACCCTTTAGTACAGCCTAACAAACTTATTTTTATTTATTCTATCATATTCCATCTATAGCACTCCTGTATTACATTTATTCGTTATTTTGGGTTTTATATTTAATGGCATGTGTATTTTAGTTCACATCTCGCTTGTATTATCTGTGTGTTGTTGTTGTTCTCAGTGTGTACCTGGAAGCTTGTGGACCACTATAACCAAATCCTTGTATTGCAGAAAACATACTTGGCATAAAGCTCTTTTCTGATTCTGATTTGATTAATTGCTCACCAATGGATCCTCAGCATGCGAATGGGGACGTCAAAATGGAGCGGAGTCGAAACCCGCTGATTTTTAAAAATATCACAATCATCCACAAGTAATCCACACGAATCCAGTCCATCAATTAACATCTTGTAAAAAGCTGCACATTTAAAAATGTCTTGAGTATTTGATTCTCATAAACCCGCAGTGCATTTTGCCTTTACAAGACCAGTATGACCAGACTCAGTTGTGTGAGATACTCGTGGATAGTGTGATGTTTTTATAAGCTGTTAGGACTCTCATTCTGATTGCACCCATTCACTTTAGAGGATCCATGGTGAGCAAGTGATGTAATGCTAATTGCTGGCATATTCTGTTCCAATGACGAAAACAAACTCAAAGATATCTTGTGATAGATGGATGGTTAGAAAATTTTTTAGCATTCGTTTAAGAATTTTTTTAAAGAGGAATCAAAACAATTGATCATTTTGTACAGCATATCATTAACAAAGTATTTTAGGTAAATAGAAGGATTTCTCAGAAAAGTAGTTAAAAGGATAGTTTACCCAAAAATTGAAAATTCTCGCTATTTCATCATTCCAAACCCGTAAGTCCTTCTTTCATCTTCGTAACACAAATTAAGATATTTTGGATGAAATTTGAGAGCTTTCTGGCACTGCATAGACAGCAAGGGAAAACTACAACATTCAAGGCTCGAAAGTAGTAAGGACATTGTTAAAATAGTCCATGCGGCATCAGTGGATCAACCGTAATGTTACGAAGCTACAAAAATACTTTCGTATGCAAAGAAAACAAAAATAAATAACAACTTTATTCATCTGGAAACGACAATGAGGGTGAGTAAGTCATTTTTGGCAGGGAAAACTATCCCTTTTTAAGGTACATTTTTATAAGGACAATTAGCCTTCTGTAATTGATGTAATGTTTAGAAAAATCATGTTTCAGTGCCAATTGTCACGGCTTGCCACTTTGAGGAGCACGGAGCGAGGAACGAGGAGACGCAGAGTCGATTCCAAACTTACGACTTTAATAGATCCAGGGAAAAGGGGGAAGAAAACAATGTAGAAGGGTTTGACATAACAATTCAGGACCACGGGAGGTAGAACTCAAAATGCCGGATAACGAGGGGCAGGACAGGTGAGGGAGGATAGTAATAATGAGAAACACCGGAAACTAACTAGAACTAAAGATGGGAAGGAAAACGGGAAGGGACCAAATTACGGACAAACAAGGAACATACCGTGGAAAATTACTACGCCCCTCCCGGAAGGGCCGTCCCGCAGGGGGGGGTGGGCGGCCTGGCGGATGACAGGGACACGGGAACAGCCTACAAGGGGGATCGGGAGCTCCAGAGCCATGGCGGAGTGGGCAGTTCAGGTTGCCATGGCAGAGCAGGGGACTCAGGAGGCCACGGCGGATCAGGCAGTTCAGGCAGTGCCATGGCGAAGCAGGGGACTCAGAGGCCATGGCGGGATTCAGGGGCAGTCCAGGAGGCCATGGAGGATACTTCGTTGGACCCTTAGCCGGCTCGGGCCATAGGCATTATGTTCCCCCCCCATATGTTACTGGGGGGAAAAATTAGGAATTCTGGGGGGGCTCTGAAGGAGCGGGCGCTTGAGGTGCTTTGGGGAGCAGGGCGGCTAACTGGGGGAATCAGGAGACTAAGGAGAAGCTGGACGGGGGGGGGGGGACCACGGAGACGGGAAGGAGAACTTCTGGAGGGATTATGGGGGTTGAGGTAGGAGACGGAACCTGAGCTGGGGTAGCGCCATTGTCCAAAGAGCGCCGAGTTAAAGAAGTAAGCTTGACGGCGAGCTGGTTTTGGATCGGAGATGGGCGCTCTCCAGACACCGGAGGATCCCTTCCCTCCAGTTCAGTCCTGTGGTGTCTGGGAGGTCGACGGGGTGGTAGTAGTTGGCCCTGATCCAGAACAGAGAGTTGAGCGTTGCGTCGTCTAACGCCGTACTCGTGGGGATCTGCAGAACTCTCACGCATACTCCACAAACGGGAGATCCAGGCGAGCTAGGGCGGCGAACAGAGCGGCAACTTCCATAGCCGCGGGGAGAAAAAGGAAGGAAAAAAGGAAAAAAACCGGAGAAGGGGGGAGGAAACCAAAAAAACTTTAACAAGTAAAAAGAAACACGGGGAGGAGAGGCAGGAGTCAATTTTTGTGGGTCGGGAATTCTGTCACGAGCCGCTACTGTGAGGAGCACGGAGCGAGGAACAAGGAGATGCATTGTCAAATTCAAACTTACAGACTTTAATAGTATCCAGGGAAACAGGAAAACACATGTAGCAAGGGTTGACGTCAACAATTCCAGACAAGGGAGAACAGAACGGGCTAGAACTCAAATAGGGCAGATAACGAGGGGCAGACAGGTGAGGAGGATAACTAATAACAAGAAACACCTGGAACTAATAGAACTACATGGGGACAGGAACAGGAAGGACCAAATAAGGACAAAAAGGAACTAAACGGGAACATACACGCGACAGCCAATTTGCTATGAAGACATTTCCCATAAGTTACATTTACTTGTATATTCGGTTTTGAGCTCTCGCATAGCCAGTGGCTAGCAGCTCCAGGACTCCGGGAGCTGATGGGGTGATCATTACCAACAGCCTCTGGTGGTTTTAGTGGCCTAAATGAGGGGAAAAATATCCTTATATAATGGAGGGGAAGTGAGAATTACTTAAAACGTTTTCAGATTTCACTCTTAAACTTCTGTCATTTATAAAAAAACAAAAAATAAATAATAAAAAAAAAAAAAACACACAACACATGTACATACCTGCCACTGTATTTAAAGCAGGTGGGGTCTGAAAAGGCAATGGAGCTGACACAAATGTTAGAAATTTTGGCCCAAAATGTTTATTTTGCATGTGCACAATTTTTCTTGGAATCAAATTGTATTATAATGTTAATAAATGTTATTATAAATTAAATGTTTAAAAAAGAAAATCACAACTGATATTATTTCTAGAGGTCACATTGTGGGATACAATATTCCTTTCGGGTTGTTTCATGCATACACAATGTGTAGTGTACATACATAACATGGAAACACAAATGGAAGTGTGTAGTCTGAACATTACTGAGAATGTGTCTGTCTGTTTACTGCACATGGGAGAGAGATTCATGCACATGTTGTCTATCATTGATCAGCAAATCTATATCATTGATTATGCCTTCAGGACTCGGTTGACCTTTTTCTATTACCATAGTAATAAAGAGTGAGAGAATAAGCATGTATTTGCAGAGCGGGTCTAGTATAATATCACATATTTCAACATAATATATTAGACGGATCGTTAATATTGATATGTGTTTTGTGAGCAATAGCAATAACAGTCCATCTAATGGAATATATAAGAGGAGATCAAAGCAAAACCCATAATACTTCCTGTATGTAAGTATGAGTCAGCACAGTAAAGCATGTTAGGACATAACTATCGGCTTAGTATCAAGTTTATTTGCTAATCAAAACTTATTACAGCAGATGAGTAGTTATGAAAGGAAGTGTGAATGAGACCCGCTATAAAACCTTATATAACTACTCTCTTGACACGGGAGAAACCCTTGACAGAGAGCACTGTCACCTTGTCTGAATTCAAAAAGGAATGCTGGCATACTGCTAACTGTGCAGTATATACAATATACTGCCTACTGTGTTTAAAAAGTACGTGAAAAAACACCACTCAATCATGCAAGTATGTTACATTGTAATAATTTCCAATAAGCAAATGATAAAAAGCTTGCAACGACTTAAAATAAAGAAAGAAAGAAAGAAATGTTGTTTTATTTTGTGTAAAAACATATCACTTCATCATAGTGGCAATGGAAGGCCAGGATGTTGCATTGTGGGATACAGTATACAGCATGCTCTTGTTCATAATTCAAAACTTGTTTTATGGTTAATGTTGCATACTATACCCTTGTGAAAAGGAAGTGCACTTAATTGTATTGAAAACATGCACGTGTTCGTGTACTGAAATTATAAAAGTCTATGTTAAAAAACTGTGTTGCATATATATAGACAGTGGTGTGAAAAAGTGTTGGCCCCTTCCTGATTTCTTTTTTTTTTTGCATGTTTGTTACACTTTAATTATTCAGATCATCAAACAAATTTAAATATTACTAGTAAAAGATAACACAAGTGAACACAACATGCAGTTTTTAAATGAAGATTTTTACTATTAAGGGAAAACAGAATCTAAAACTACATGGCCCTGTGTGAAAAATTGTTTGCTCCCTAAACCTAATAACTGGTTGGGCCCACCTTAGCAGCAACAACTGCAATCAAGTGTTTGCGATAACTTGCAATGAGTCTGTTACAGTGCTGTGATGGAATTTTGGTCCACTCATCTGTGCAGATTTGTTGTAATTCAGCCACATTGGAGGATTTTGAGCATGAACCGCCTTTTTAAGATCATGCCACAGCACCTCAATAGGATTCAGGTCAGGACATTCACTAGGCCACTCCAAAGTCTTCATTTTGTTTTTCTTCAGCCATTCAAATGTGGACTTGCTGTTGTGTTTTGGATCATTGTCCTGCTGCAGATCCCAAGTTCGCTTCAGCTTGAGGTCACGAACAGATGGCCGGACATTCTCCTTCAGGATTTTTTGGTAAACAGCAGAATTCATGGTTCCATTTATCACAGCAAGTCTTCAGGGTCCTGAAGCAGCAAAACAGCCCCAGACCATCACACTATCACCACCATATTTTACTGTTGGTATGATGTTCTTTTTTCTGAAATGCAGTGTTACTTTTTTACGCCAGACGTAATGGGACACAAAAAGTTTTCAACTTTTGTCTCGTCAGTCCACAGGGTATTTTCCCAAAATTCTTGGGGATCATCAAGATGTTTTCTTGCAAAACTGAGACGAGCCTTTATGTTTTTTTTTTTGCTCAGCAGCGGTTTTCGTCTTGGAACTCTGCCATGCAGACCATTTTTGCCCTGTCTCTTTCTTATTGTTGAATCATGAACTCTGACCTTAATTGAGGCAAGTGAGGCATGCAGTTCTTTGGATGTTGTTGTGGGGTCTTTTGCGTCCTCTTGGATGAGTCGTCGCTGTGCTCTTGGGGTAATTTCGGTCGGACGGCCACACCAGCCCCCCCCCCCCCAGCCCCCCCTCCTGGGAATGTTCTCCACTGTTCCATGTTTTTGCCTTTTGTGAATAATGGCTCTCACTGTGGTGCGCTGGAGTCCCAAAGCTTTAGAAATGGCTTTATAACCTTTCCAGACTGATAGATCTCAATTACTTTTTCTCATTTGTTTCTGAATTTCTTTTGGATCTCGGCATGATGTCTAGCTTTTGAGGATCTTTTTGTCTACTTCACTTTGTCAGGCAGGTCTTTTTTAAGAGATTTCTTGATTGCGAACAGGTGTGGCAGTAATCAGGTCTGGGTGTGGCTAGAGAAATTTAACTCAGGTTTGATAAACCACAGTTTTAACAGGGGGGCACACACTTCTTCACACAGGGCCATGTAGTTTTGGCTTTTGTGTTGTTTTCCCTTAATAATAAAACCTTCATTTAAAAACTGCATGTTTGTGTTTACTTGTTATCTTTGACTAATATTTAAATTTGCTTGATGATCTGAAACATTAAAGCGTGACAAACATAGCAAAAAATTAAAAAAACAGGAAAGGGTCCAACACTTTTTCACACCACTGTATATATAAATATAAATAAAAGGCCACTTAAAATAAAATGGAGTATACAGAGAGCACAGTTTCATAACTATGTTTCTTAATACACTTTAGTTTTTAAAAAAGTGGACTTTGTAATAATGTCAAATTAAAAGTTTTAATTTAAAGTACATTTTAAATCATTTTTATAATCTTTTGTTGTACTTTAAATAAATACATTTATTTTGATGTGTTGCACATGTTAAGTACTTGATTATTATTGAAATTTTATTTTATTATCTATAATTTAATTTAATTTGATATTATATTTAAATGTAATATATTTTTTATGTACAACATTTCAACTTCATAATTATAAATACATTTACAGTTAGCTCCATATATATTTGGACACTGTCACATTTGTCATAATTTCGGCTTTGTATTCCACCAGAACAGAATTAAAAATAAAACAATAAAGATGAAATTGAAGTGCAGATTTTAAGCTATAATTCAAGGAGTTGAGCAAAAATATAACATAAAATGCTTAGGTATTATACACAGTCCCCTCTTTTTTCAGGGGCTCAAATGTAATTGGACAATTAAATATAATCATAAATAAAATGTTAATATTTTATATTTTGTTGAGAATCCTTTGCAGGCAATGACTGGCTTAAGTCTGGAACTCATGGACATCACTAGACCTTTACTGCAGCTGAATTCAGTTGGTGTTTGTTTGTGCGTCTTTTTGTCTTTAGTTTTGTCTTCAGCAAGTGAAATGCAGCTCAATCGGGTTGAGATCTGGAGATTGACTTGGCCATTGCAGAATATTCCACTTTTTTACTTTCAAAAACTCCTGGGTTGCTTTTGGTGTATGTTTTGGGTCATTGTCCATTTTGTACTATGAAGCGCCGTCCAATCAATTTTGCTCCATTTGACTGAATCTGGGCAGAGAATATATCCCTATACACTTCCGAATTCATCCGGCTGCTTCTGTATTCTGTCACGTCTTCACTAAACACCAGTAACCTAGTGCCACTGGAAGCCATGCATGCTCATGCCATCACACTGCTCCACCATGTTTATGTTTCACAGATGATGTTGTATGTTTTGGATCATGAGCTGTTCCAAGCCTCCTCCATACTTTTAACAATAAAAATCATCACCCACTACAACAAACCTCTGGTACAGGTATAATCATCTTACTTTAGCCATCCAAACAGGAAAAAGAAACAAATGCTTCATCCAGAAGTACTCTGGTTTTCTTAGATGTTTTTTCTAATCTGGCCTTGTTTGCACCTTGTTGTGAACCCTCTGTATTTGCACAACTGCTAAAAAGAAAGTGAAGTCTTCTCTTGAATTGAGACTTTGACAAGTCACCACAAAAAAAAAAAACTACGATGTACACACTCAAACTGGAGAGTGTTCTTCTCTTGGCTGGATGTTGTGAAAGCGTTTTTCTTTACCATGAAGAGGATTCTCCGATCATCCACCACTGTTGTCCTCCGTGGACGTCCAGGCCTTTTTATGTTGCTGAGCTCACCAGTGCATTCTTTTTTTTTCTCTGAATGTACCAAACTGTTGATTTGGCCGCTCCTAATGTTCCTGCTATCTTTCTGATGGATTTGTTTTGTTTTTGAATCCTAACAATTGTCTGTTTCAGTTGTATGGAGAGATCCTTTGACTGCACAATGTGGGTTCACAGCAACAGCTTCCAAATGTAAATGGCACACTTAGAATCAACTCCAGACCTGCTTAATTGATGTAGAAATAATGAAAGAATAGCCCACGCCTGTCCATGAAACAGCTTTTGAGTCAATTGCCCAATTACTTATGGTCCCTTGAAAAAGGGGGGAGGTACATATTAAAGAGCTGTAATTCCTTAACCTTTCCTCCAATTTTGTTGAGAATACCCTCAAATTAAAGCTCACTTTAAGCCCATATTCATTATATAACTGTAACTATAGAACTGTATGTTTTGGTCAGCAGCTAAAATAAAAAAAAATTGTGCCTGTGTCCAAATATACAGTATATAGACCTTACTGTAAATACATGACATACAATTTCCAAGAAAAATTTGATTAAAGGAGGCCTACATCTTAGTTTACCACAAATGCCAGTCAATACTTTCAGCAGTTGAACCATGTTTCAAAATAGAAGTAATTATAAAATTGCACAATTATAAAAAACGCAATTCAGCTAATTGCATTTAATCTAAATTTAAACTATAATACATTTTATAATACTATATTTCATTGCAATTAACAGGCAGCACTGTAAGTATCTGAAAACATTAGATTATTTGTTTAAAGTACAGTATTCCCATAATAAGTATTTTTTTAAAGAATGCTAAAAGTCAAATGGACTGTATGGAGTATATAATGCATGCTATATAAATAGCATGAGGAGTAATTATGCCCTCTTCCTGTAAGTCATCACATGCTAAACGCATGACTCATAGGGTTCAGTACATTTGAGCATCTGTTACAGAAGCCCTAGGCTATGTATAAAGCAAATACAGACAAATTTAAATAACAGAGACATGCATGAAGAACTACGCCGGCACCGAAGATGTGCAAACAATGTGCATCCTTTATCTAAATCATGACTCACAGTCTATAGCATATTTTATCCATGTAGATTCTGTTCTTCAAAGTATATATATTTTTTAACACATTTACAAATAGTATCGGGAAGTGGTTGTTTAAAAAAAGTAGAGCATATAGGCATTAAGCTCCATTTGATCCCACTGGCCTGCACCTTTGCTTTATTTAAGCACAGACACAGAAAGCCACAGCAATAGCCCACCTCAGTCAGGCTCTCTGAGGCATACGGATCCATTACAGCACCCGTCACAACAAATCCTGGAACACGTGTGCTGTGATTCCTACTGGAGCTCGTGCCAGAGATATGGTACGCACTCCTTTCTGGCTGGAACTCCTGGCATGTGTGTGAAGAGTTTGCCCTCAGGGTGTATATTGAGAAATTTCCTAGGGATTTGGGATGGAAATTGTTCCTCATGTGATCATTTAGCACTACATGATCTTGATTGCATCATTATTGTTTGGTAAAATTACTTGTATTGTACATTATTTAGCTTTTTTTGGATATAGAAAGGGAATTTAATATAGAATCATTCACATATTCTTAATGTTCTGAATGTCATGTTTTTATACTCTTCCATACTTCTCTCTTGAATGTCCAAAGCATGTTTTCAAAGCTAATACATATGTCAGCATGGTTATTATGGCTCTGCATTAATTAATAATGACTAGGTGTTGGTTTGCACTGTTTTGGATTGTCCTCAGAGGACATTTGATCGGACACAACATGGCAAAGCTCTCAGCTACAAGAGCACTTCCTGCCCCGACACTGAAAGATTCAAAAGGCAGAGCCACTTCCTATTCACTCCATAGGGCTTGAGCTGCATTTTGTGTCATAATTAACAGACCTTTAAAAGTAAATGTATTTGTTACCTTGAAAATAAATACAACCACATTTTGAGTTATTAGGACAAAAAAGGCACATGATATATTGATTTAAGAGTCAATGATGTAACAGTGTTTACTGTCCACAATAAAAAAAGTTCTAGTTTGTTTTTCAAAGGCCTTAGAACTGTACTTTTATAATTTTGTAAAACACAACAACAACAAAAACTTTATGCCATTTCCAATAAAAAGGTATAATGTCTGAAAATGTAATGTCAATGTCCGACAAACCAGTTGAATCTTTTCATATCTATATATCTATATATATATTATATATATATATATATATATATATAATATACACACACACACATAGGGTGTAACGTTACACAAACCATTAATGTTTGGTACGTACTTACGGTTTGGTATGGTTTCGGTACAGGAGGTAAAAAAAACTAAATTCAATAACAATTAAAATGTTCTTACAGGTAAAAATCTATCTCAGCTTCTCCTTTAAACTATAAGAATCCCTTTTACATTACTACTGTATAAGGTTGCAATTAACAACAGAGCCCAAACTTAAATTCAATTACTATTTATTTTTAACTATAATAATGAACACTCAAATAAAAAATTGTATGCAAACATGTAGGCCTAAATTGCACTAAATGCAGTTTTTAAATTAACTTCTAAATTATGCAATTTCTATTTGTTGTTGAAATATAATAATTTACTGTCATAACTTGTGTCATAAAATATTTATTTAAAACATACATTAAATAATCAAGACATCACATCACTAACAGGTAAAGTAAAATATAATCTAATATATGTAGGCTATCTAGTTTAATATTTCTCAAAAAGCTCTTCTCTAGACTTCATTGTCTAGAAATGCGAATGAAATGCAATGCTGCGAGACATTTTGTTTGCAAGCTGTTTTAATGGCGTCTTTCCGCAACTGAAACACTGATTAAGCGAGGCATGATTTGTTCATTCATGTTTATTTATTGTAAAAGTAGTAGTAAAGAGGAAGGGATGATCGCGCTCCATGCTACCGTTAGAGCTGAGGCATTTATACAGCGATTGATGCTGTGCCACATCAAAGAGTGTCAACAATTTTTGCATTTATTGTTGGAATTTCCTGAAAAAATTGAATGATTTGTTTGGTACACATGCGTACCGAACCGAACGACTCGTACCAAATATTTTCGGTACGAATACATGTACCATGTAGCATAATTATCCTTACATATTTGGAGAGTCACACCACATGACATTTTACAACCTGAACTAAAAATTGTAAGAGAATTGTCATGTTTTAATACTATTTATAGAGACTTACTTACTGACCTACAAGTAATGAGGGTATTTATTTGTTATTGATTGTTTCATTATTCTAAGAAATAATCGTAATATTATTATGCCAAAACACTTCATAAGGTTTTCTGTTCAAGAATTTCATTCTATTATTTATTTATTTATTTTAGTATTTATTTCTTCATTATGATATCAGAACAGTTGATCAGAACTGTTTTTAGGACACTTTTTTAGCTTTATACCCCTCTAAATATGAATATGATTTCTTACTAACAAAGTCATGTGGTCCAACTAACAGGTCAATAAATAAGTGTCATGACATTGACCCTTTAGATGATATTACTTCATAATTGGAGACATAATGAGGTTATGTGAGCTGGCTTAGTATTTTGGGTGTTTTTAAGCTGAAATACCTACAACTTCAACCATGACGGCTGTCCTAGTTGACCAGTAGATCTTGAAGATCTACTCTGTTCAGGTTTCAACAGTTACTCAACCCAAAGAGTTTAAGAGATTACATACAAATGGTGTGGATACCCCCACAATTCATTGTCCTGTGAAACATTATCTTATTGGGGCAGCAATAAAACAATCTCGTTCTCATTCAAGTTTAATGTCATCCTCTCTTTTGCGGAACCAGCAAGCTGTCTCCTAGCCTGGGACAATCAGGTTAAATGCTTTAAGTCCCCAACCAGTGCCAAATGGGGGGTCATACATGTCCTCAAGCGTATGTGCTAGTGGCCTTGCAAAAGAGAGCCTCATCATGTTAAGCCCCTGGAGGAAAGAGGACACCTCACTCAGAGTGTCCCAGTAACATTTGAAACCTTGAGACTCACATAACACAAGTCACCTTTCTCTTCCTCTCTCCCTATGGGCGCTCACTTAACTCAGTATAATAGGGGATTCCTAATGCAGCATAACTAAAATGTTATTTAAATCCCAGAATATTAACTGCACTCCAAGAACATTAACCAAATCATACGACTCTAAAAGTTATAAGTTGTTTCCAGAGCCTGTATTTCTTAGAACTTCTATTTGATTTGACCCTTAAAATACACACACACCCATATATATATATATATATCTATATATATATATATATGTATATACGTATATATCTATATGTACCGTACATGGCACCATATATATATTTTTTTTTTAAAGTCAATACCGTTAGAACTGCTATATACTGACACCATGGAATGTTATTTAAATTTAGGTTAAACTGTATCTATTTATGTACATAAATATATATAAATAAAATATATACACCCCACAATCTAACATTCAAATAATTCACAAATATATTACTAATTAAATAATTCAGTTAAATTCAATTCAATCAAATAAGTTAGATTACATTCAAGGTCTTATATTTATATTATATATTTTTCTTTACAATATTTTTATAGTACTTAAAGGGTCAAATCAGGTAGAATTCTGCCCATATTTTTTTAAATAATTAAAAAATATTTCACTTTAATAAAACCCAGTTACGTTGAATGTTACCATATGAAACAATTCACTCTTCAAAAATGCAGATTAATTTTTTTTTGTATTTGTTTATATTTAAAGAAAAGTTTCTACAGCAGCAGTCAAGTATTTCTTGAGTGAGACATAAACAAGACATTTAAGTGTGGACAGTCAGCACAAATAAAATGACTAAATGTGTAATTCTGTGCCAAATTGTGTAAGAATGCATCTTCTGAAGTCATGCAACTAGACTATTAGTGCTCATTAAATTCCCTCTATTAATACACATGCTTCACGGAAATTACTCTTACTTACTAGATTTGGCATGCCAATTTTGTAATAATTAGTCTGCCAAAATCAATCTAGCATGCTGTGTATATGCAGTATCATTTTCACAGTCAGTTTAGTCTCCTACCTTTTGCTCATGATGCAGAGCTGAGCCAGTCTCTCAAGATCCTGGGCCTGTGAAGCCTGTTCTGATAACTCCTCTTGAGACAGACATCCTGACGTTCCCAATGTTCCGTCTTCCTGAGACCCTGATTCACACAAAGTCTGTCAGAAACCTCACAGCACTCACAGAGACTCACACGTACAGAGACAACAAGACTGTGACAAGAGTGAAAAAGACAGAGAGGGAGGGAGGGTGTGAGAGGAGAGACGGCCGATCGCTGCCACCACACCCACAGATTCAAATGCTCTTACAAGGAAATGAGACGTATGAAAAACAGAAGCTAAGGAAGACCAGCTGGAACCAGCAGCTTTGACCATTCAAAAACAATTCCAAAGAAAACTATTATATTGTCTGCCTGACTACCAATGAAGACCTGATTTTTTTCTGAAATCTAGCTTAATAAAGAGCAATTCCTTTCTCATTTTCTTTCATCTTCATGCTGTTCTGAACTAGCATGACTTTCTTTCTTCAACTGAACACAAAAAGTGACGTTTTCTACTGGCCATTCTTCGACTATCAAAATTCTCTAAAGTTACAAAAAGAAAAGCAAATTCCAAATCTTCTGGAGTCAAACAATTATTCTGTGTGAGGAAGAGACAGAAATTGACGTCATTGTTACTGAAATCGTGACATCCGCTATCTCTCCCTGGAACACTCAGTGAGTCCCAGAAATAGTGATGTCTGATGCGTGAATTAATGGTTCTGCTGAGTCATATCTTTGTCTCCTTTTGTGTTCCATGAAAAAAAATAAAAGTCACACGGGTTTGCCATGACATGAGGGCAAGTAACTGATTCATTTTTGGGTGCACTAGTACTTTATTAAAAGGGTCATATGATGCGATTTAAATTTTTCCTTTCTCTTTGTAGTGTTACAAGCAGATTGTGCATAGATAAGATCCCTAAAATTGCAAATACTAAAGTCTCAAATCCAAAGAGTATTCTTTATAAAAGTTAAGACTCAGCCACGCCTACCTAAAACGGCTCGTTCTAACACAACCCTACATGTCTACGTCACGATGTGGGAAGATTTGCATAACACCGCCCAAATGCATAACTTTTATTCTCGCTGTAGTATTGTTGCCGCTGCCGCCATGTCGTGAAGACACTGTGTGTTTCATTGTGAAAGCAGAAATACTTTGTTTGGCCTTCCAAAAGAGGACGATATCGCTTCGCATGCCTGGAGCTGATCCGTGCTGGTAAGCTGAGGAAATACTACAACTTTGTGCCGTGGATCACCGGATCGGCTTTCACCGTGGACGAAGCCGAGTCCAGCCCAGGGTCATCACATGTGATTGCCGCAAGCCCTCCGGACGCTCCTCACTTTAGCCCAGGGCTTCGGCTCACGCTAGGCCGTTGTGTTTTTCGTTGTGAAAGCAAAACTACTTTGTTGGGCCTTCCAAAAGAGGGACACGACTAGAAATCAGTGGTTAAGTTGTATTTAAAAAACTGTTCCAGAACACTTCAACCCAAAAATACAGATGTGTGCAGCACATTTTATAGAAGACCGTTTCCTGATCCTGGTAGAGTAAACTACAATACCGGCTGTTCTGACTCAAACACTGTAAGTATGTTTTTTATATTTAAAGAATTTGCCACGGATGATTCAAACGCGAGTTTTGAGCAAAGTAGAGAAGCGCTTGTTATTTGTCATTTCTCCGATCACAAATGCAGACATGCGTTTATGCGAGGCTGGGTGCTCACCTATTAATGTAACGTATTATTTCAGTAAATCAGTTCGAGCAACGCACACACATGATTACTATTCATGATCCAGCAGCTCGTAATCCTGTGCGTTTATATTGTTCTTTATAAGTAGAATTTGCATAAAAATACTATTTTATCAGTATTATTGTTAGTTTTTTCCAATTTTTTACAGGGACACTGAATGACCAAAAAAAGCACCAGCACCAGTCTTAAGTTCATGGTTAAAATGCTAATTTGCATTCAACATGGTTACAAAGTTTTAATTCAATTGACCTAAAAGTCTATTATAAATACTACTTGATATCATACTATAATGCTTGAGACTAATGTGAAGGGTTTACTTCAGATATTAAAAGCTGTGCCAATTTACAAAACATTATATATCTATATTATATATATATATATATAGAATATTTTATTAGATATAATAGATATATTTGTAAGAATGGGCGAGGCTTATATATTTTGCATTATATAGTAGATATATTAATCTGGAATGTTTACATAGAAAAACAATGGCAAATTAGCGCAATGGAATGCAAAACGCCCCTTAAGAAACACACTTATGTATTCAAAGCCAAACAAGACCAATACATCTGTTGAATGCAGCAGACACCATTTCACTGAATATACACAGAAATCTTCAGTTTGGTGTATCCTGAGGGCATGATGGGAACTGAGCATGGTTTAGGCCAGAGGGAGGAAATCAAAGCAGCATGGGCCCAAAACGCTGAATCAGGCAACGTTTCCAGGGTACTCAACAGCTCTTTGATGAGGTAATGTATAGCGTGGTCATATATCTCCTTAGGCTCCTGTACTCTGCCCATGCTAGAGATCTATGCTGCCTCAGCAGCATGCAGACAGCCAGGAGAATGGCAGACGTCCACTGTATGGAAGGAGATCGATGGGTCTCCTTCATCCATAAATACTGGTGCATCTCAGGGCAAATAAAGATGAACCTTTGTTAAATATATTACTGCTCTCCAACAGGATCTTGGGGACAGGTTTGTTGCGAAAATTTTCAGTGGTTTGTGGAACAAGGCTTGAACCTTTGCCATTAATTTGCTGCAAACTTGTGGTTAATCTGTGGGAAATTTGTGCCAATGTTTGCCAGAGGTCGAATTGTCACACTTTTGTCAAGGAACTAAGGATAGGAATAGACAGCGATGCTTTTTAGTATGCCGACTACATTGATATGTCAGTACGTTACTGGGTCTCATTCACTAACACTTTTGTGGATTATTTAGTATTCGTCTGCACAGGAAAACTTGCATACATATTGCAGCCTAATTAATCATATGCATGCAAGTACATGCATTTGTTCTCAACTTCGTTCTAATGATAATGAATTTGGAGTATTCCAAATGTACCTGATGTTATAATTTACACTATAATTGATATAAAACATGACCAAACCATCTCAATATAAAGGCTTTTTCATTACTTTTATCACTCACAGCAACCTGCCAAATATATTGCCTTCAAACTAGTTTAAACACAATAAACACCTTTATACAGACCTCTGTACATAAATGTATCTGCATTGTTATATAGAGAAACTGCGCAACCTGAGCTGTAATGCTTACGATACACCTGCTATACATCATCCGCTGGAATGCCACTGTCTTGTGAATGCAAGTACAAAACTAGAGATTACAGTTTGTAAAGTTTTAAATAAGGATATTTTTCTTACACAAATGCCCCCACCCACGCAAACACCCCAGTCCCCCCATACCCACATCAGTTCACTAAGAAGGCTTTATAACCCCGGAACCATGCGGAGCACTTTTTATCATGGATGGACACACTTTTTTGGGCTTCAAACTTGAAACCCGCCCAGTTCATTGCCATTATAAAGCTTGGAAAAGCCAGGGCATTTTTAATATAACTCCAATTGTATCTCGGATAAGGAAAGTTAATTACATACTAGGATGAGCTTGGGAATAGAGTTAAATCATGGGGGGGAATAATTTTCATTTTGGGGTGAATCTACCACCTTTATACCATGATTCTCACTGCACAATGTCACATTTCTACTCCTTTCTTTTGATGGCGAAAACCCAATGTGAAAAACATACCTGACAAATTAACTCAATGACAGAGCCGTTTTATGCCATTTGTGAGGCCCTGTAAACTGAACATTTATGTCCCCTATCATTGGAATTGCTTAAAGGCTATCTGTTCGATTTGAACAGATTTTTAAAACATAGGGCAGAATACACTTACTGACTTTGAAATAGTGACAGAGGAAACACTGGATATCATACACTACACGACCTGAGGATTGCACACTACCAGATTTTAAGTTGTGCCGATTACATAAACGCAAAAATGTGTGCTTGTGCTAGGAGACACGGGCACGGACAAATATGAACGACAATAGTTGTTCTAAATCGGGGAAAACTTCAAAACATGTTTGATATCCTGAAATCTGAAGCAAAAATGATGGTGGAGTACGTGACATTGTACATGGCAATTGTCTATGAAATTCTGTCCAGCTCAAATCGCAGACTGGATCTGGATCTTCAACACAAACTGTGTCAACTTCTCCAGACATAAATCGGGCAAAAATTGGGGCAAAAAAACGTGTAGTGTATTCCAAGCTTAAGATGGCAGAAAACTCTAGACTACTTCACAGGGTACTTGCGGTCGATTGGAATGCACTTACTATCTTTATGAGTAAGCCATTGAATCAATCACTGAACCGATTTGTTCATAAACACAGACTCATTCTTTGGGATGAAAGAACAGTACTGTTTACTGGGTTATGTGTTGTTTGGAACTTTTTCACGCCTGAGCAAAAACTACAACAAAAAAATACAAAATGTAAGTTTGTCATGACAAACTATTGGCTGGGGATTGGCATAGCAATGTACACGACAGTGTTACTGTGTTTGGTCTTGGCGGAACAGATCTGCAACACTGCTGCTGCTGCGGCAGAGCAAGTACCGATACTTGCTTCTGCCAATACATCCACAACATGCTGCTGTGAGCATGTAAGTAATACTGCTGCTGCACATATAACACAAATGAATATCCCCCATATAGCATACATGAATCACCCCGTAGCAGATCTATACAGGTGGAGCTGGGGAAGGTGGAGGGTTTCTGAAGCACACTGCAACGGCTACAGCACGCACTAGCCAAGTATTTGAATGTTGAGCAGCAAGCTGCTGATACAAAAAGAACCAATCAGCTGCTTCATATGATAATGGTGTCATTATGTCAGATTGAGTTTGACCTATCGGACTGTGCCATCTAGAGTTTCATGCCAGAACACTCGATTTACTCACTATTAACTTTGTTGCACCACTGTATAAAAGCAGATGTATAAAACAAACTCTCTGAATCATGCTGCTTTTCTGAATGTCTTGTTTGTGTGATGTTGCCTAAGTACATTATTGTATACAGCTATGATGAAAATGTCTACATATTATGATATATTCTGATCAAAGAGTCACATGTCCACTCAACAGCACCATAAAAGAAGCATTTAAGTAAATCCATAAAAAGTGGACTTGCCTGTGCTGGCCTGCAGCGAGGTGAGCTCGATCAATGCCACTTCGTAGAACATCTTCTCCGCCTGAATAAACTGCAGAGCTTTCCCATCTGATTTTATACGGGTGAAGGACTAGACATGCTTGTCACCAGGAATAGTCTCTTGTCACACATCGCCCAATTACTCAAGCTCAGTGAAATCCTGATTTCTTCAGCTGTTAGCATCACATAAGACAATATAAAACAATGTCCACTGAACCTTTAATGTATCGCCTAAACAGTCAAACATAAAATCACTATTCTAGCTCAAGGCCTGTGTGATATTTTGATTGGTTAGTGTCACGTTCTCTTTTTAGCTCTGTAGAAAGACACAAAGCTTGTGGCTGTTCTATAAATAGTGACTAAAAAGTTTGTTCAATGTTTTCAAAGGCATGCCATTACAATCTCAGTGTAAGAAGATAATATTTGCTCTTAACAACTGTCATTACAAAAACCTGACCAGCAAGGAAAAAGTTCTTAAAATAGCCATGAATGACCTAGATAAAGGCAGGATTTGTTATTTGTATGGGCAGGAACTTGCTGATGTTTCTATTTTGGTATCATAAAGTACAGCTGGACCTCTTGTTAGAATGTGAAATGTGACAAATACTGTATGCTTTAGCTACTAATTTTATTAAACTAACAAACAAACAAAAAGTCAAAAAATGATGGTTATATCTGCTACCATTAGGTTTGGGGTCAGTTACATTTATATTTATTTATGAAATAAATTAATACTTATATACAGAATGAATGCATTAAATATATCAAAAGTGACAGTAAAGATTCCTATTCAATAAACGCTGTCCTTCTGGATTTCTATTTTTCAAGAGCCTGAAAAAATTTACCATGATTTCCACAAAATATTAAGTATGCTTAAAAAAAGAAAAAAGCACAGCCAACATGAACCCCTTAACCTGTCACCCCCATTGTGTTAACATAAGGCATGGAAAGTGCACTTGCCAAACTAAATTATTGGACTTTATGAACACTTTGCGAACTACAGCCCTAAGGTTGGTCGCTTTTTAAAGATGAAATCAGCAGAGATGCAAAAGTGGATGTTTTCAAAAAAGTAAAGTACAATTTACGGTAATACAAGAAATGGACTATATTAATTTTATTTTATTTTATATATAATAAATATTTTACGTAACAGGTTTTACTCTAAAATTGGTAAAATCTTATGTCTAAAGAAGTTATGTTCCAAATTTGAAGTTGATATGAAAAAAATTGAGGTTCCTGTGATATTTTATTTAAGGCGTTATATTTCATTTTATTTCTTTTTATTAATTTTAAATTTTTTAGCAAAACCCCCCCAATTTTTGTGTTTTTATCTTTTATGGTATAAGATCTAGTTTAACTTTAATAATCCTGTGGTAAGCATTGTATATGTAGATTCAATTGAGTTTTATATTTGAAATGCAATATTATATATGAAATACCCTTTCTGAGCTTTTTTTTCTCTATAAAAGAATAATCTTCTTTCTGTGATTTTTAGTGAATATAGTGAATATATCAATATTTTTAGTGAATATATAAATATTTTATTACCTAACACATTGACACATATTTGATTTTGGCTGAAGCGTCCAAATATATATATTTTTTGCATTCCCTGTATACAGTATGACTAAATTATATTTGTCAATTATGCAGCTTCAAATCTCAGATATGCAGGACAGCAATTTTAAAGAGCAGCATCTAAAAGTTATGCATGCTAGTTTTAGGAATACAGAGTGCTCGGAAATCTTTCTTAATGCATTGCATTTGCAAAGCAGATGTGTGCATTAACAATCACTATACCAGCTCTGGTGCTTTAGAGGAAAAATGGATGCAGCACTTTATCAACAAATAAATATAGTAACTGTGTCCTTCTGCTTGGCATGTATATATCCATCTATCTCAGCATGCCTGTGAAAGCAATTTCTACATTTGTGTTCCTCGTTGATCTTGCCGGCTCAGAAGTGTCAATCACAGTATGATCACAGCTATTGTATCGACTTCCAGTCAGAAAATGAGTACAGGATGAATGTTTTGTTCCTTTCATCTCCTTCTTAAGCAAATAACTCAATCCATCTGATTTACATACATGTAATTGAAGAGATATGACAGCCTGGTGTCATAAAATATGTGTTTTTAAGTGGGTTTTGAGAAATAACTGAGTTCACTGTTCTCTACAATGAGTGCTACAGAGAAAGAACATACACTATATTTAGCAAGTTTGTAGCATCAAATCTTTCTATTTACAAAACCAAAAATGTGGGGTTGATAAGATGCATTTATTTATTTATTTAGATTGTTTTTGTTTAAATACAGTAAAAACAGTAATATCGTGAAATATTACTACAATTTAACATAAATGTTTCCAATGTAATGCATTTTAAAATGTATTTTTATAATTTTTTTTAATGAAAAAAAATCTTAGTGACACTTTGTTAATTTGTATATCACTGATTTCAAATTTTTAAAGTGGACTGTGGTTGGTCACTTGGCAATAAAATTATCTTTTCCTGTGTATATATGTGATCGATTCTGCCAAAATAAGATGCAATATGGAAAAAAAAGTTATTCATAAAACAATAATTGCCATAGTAATTTAGTATATGGGTTTTCACCTTAGTTTATCATTCTTCCTTTTACTGATAAAGAGGCTATGCATAAGCACTGGTCCACATTCTCCTAAAGGATAAGAGAAGGGCAAAACATTCAAGATAAAATCCTTGCTAACCTTTGATTTCACATCTTTAATTTATCCGGAGCTCCCCAAATCACCTATTCTGATGTCCCTTGTTGTGCACTGATAAAACAGAGTAATGTTTTGCATGTAATTAAATAGCTTATTCCATTAAAAGATAAAATCTACATCAATTATTTCGGTTTTATGTAATTACACAGAGATCACCAAGTCCCACCACTATTTACTAGCATACTGGTTAAGATCAGCACAAATATGTTGAAATCAATTCACGTGTAATTGGATTTTAATTGGAAAAGAGGTCATGAATGATCTTGGTTAAATGGCTTAGGTCATGTAAATTACCCGTTTGAGCTGAAACTGCCAGCCTTGGACCCATTTAAACTCTATGCTTTAGTAATTGAGAGGCCACGGGTTTAAGAGGGAATGTATGTCACGTAACACTAGCCTGGCTGTTAACGGCTGTCCGTAGATGAATAATGACAGCGGCGCTCATGCTGGCTCTATGCAGGTTAATTAGCTGTGATGCTCTTTCAGCTGACATACGATAAGTGCCCACAAATCCTCTTAGGAAAAAGACCACACTCAAGAAGCTCCAGTTGAAAAGGCCCTGCGATAACACTACACAACGTCTTTGCACAAACAATATAACATATCAAACTGAAGTTTCACTACATGCATATTTGTGCAGATACATTTTTATTTTTTTTTATGTTCATTACACAATTTAGAGTGAGAGGCTGAGCTGATACTTCATCGAAAAGGATACAGTTCTTGTCATCAATGTAGAGTTCAGCGATCTGTATGGAGGAGAAAAAAAAGAGAGAATATTGTTCATTCAAACCTCAAGTGCTTCACAGAATAAAAGAGAGAATTTCATTAAAACATGTCCAGGAGATATTTCTAGATAAAATAAAATAATAAAATAACGGCTAAGCACATTTCCTCAATTTCTTATTATCATATTTGTTGTTTTGATGTTTTACTCATTATTCTGTGATGGTCATTACATTCACGTTACTGCAATACTTAAACAAAAATCCTGTAATATGACTGTAGAACACGGTAATTTAGAACATGTGCTTATATGTCATGGAAAAAATCTTAATGTTCCTAAAATTAACATAGTCAATTATTATTATTTTTTTTAAAGCATGACATAATTTTATTTTTCTTCCTTATTTAGGCTGAAATATGACCTGGGCTGCGTTTCCCAAAAGCATTGTAAGCCTAAGTAGATCATAGATCCATTGCCACCAATTACGATACTTGATCATATTTTTGACAGTGGTTGTTCACTCGGATTCACTCGAAAAGTAACACTCTAGTTCTTATAACTTTCTGTATTTCAAAATGCCTCAGATGAAATATTACAGTTAATGTTAGTGATAAATATTAGCTAATTCTAAATATGTCTTTTTTTGTAAGGTCAGAAGCAACTCTGTCTGGCCAATGTCATACCACACATTCCAGCACTCTTGTGTAAGAGCCACTGTTTATATTCTGCCTGGGACCCTTGTGAATTTTTACCCAGGATGAGTAAACAGGGCTGAGGGGTTTTATCTGATGGACTGTCATCGAATCGAGTCCATGATTAGACAAGAGAAGTGAGCACATAAGAGAGAAAAAAAACATTAGCTATAAGATAAACTGCCCTGATGTAAACACTGCCTTTCATGTAAACACATGATGGAAACCAAATGGTTATAGCTTGCAACACAACGATAAACACAAGATGCTTAAGACCACCTCAAGCACGTCTCCTGCTGTACACTGGAAAACAAGTGTGAACGCACACTCTTTGCATAGGAGAGTGTGTGTTTGCAGTGTCGGCTCATATGCTGTCATGAATGTTTCCGAATGCATCTGCCAGTGTAAAATATGCATTGACTGATGGATAGTTTTAGGTTAGTGTGCCATCGAATCATTACAAAATACATGCATGAGCAAGAGAACGATTTTGCATGCAAACAAATGCATTTTTGTGCATTCTGTTCAATTCTATAGATTCTAGTGATGTGCAAATGTAAAGCCCATTTAAATGGGTTCTATCCCACAATGCATCATGACAGAGCTCCATCCTGCAGGGCTCACCTGATGCAGGCAGTTGGGAAGCGAGTGGAAGCTCTGCACATGTGTGAGTCCCAGCAGGCAGCTCAAAAAGCAGTGCAGAGCAGCTTGGGAGTCTCCTTCCCGCTGGAGCTGCCTGCCCAGTTCAAACAAACCCTCGCGGCTCCCGTTCAGCATCCCGTGTTCGGGATGGCCCGCCAGAGAGACCTGCCGCGCGCGTTAACGTGCCAGACAACCGCTGCTGCACTTAAGTCTCCCCCCATCTGAGCTGCGGCACGGGCATGGAGAAACAGTCCAGAGGGATGGAGCGGAAAACACACAGATATCGGTCGCTGCAACCTCAAAACAGGAACAGATTACCGCTTCTCCTCTCCCTCCTCCTACGATCCGTAAGAGTCAAGGGCAGGAGGGTGCGTGGGAGGACAGAGGGATTGTGGAGACTGTACCGCGCAGCGCCGCCCACGCAAAGAGCAGAGGAGGAAGTCGGGACTTGAGAGGATTTGTCGTTTGAGCGACGCTGCTCGCAGCCAATTGTGGTACAGCAGTAGAGATGGTGGACTCTTTTGCCCGGTTTTAAAGGAATTTCAATTAGTCAAAATTTGATACAATGGCTCCTGACAATATATTGAAGTCTTACGAAGCAAAACAATCAGTGCAAGAAACTGACATTATTTACAACATTATTGATTGTAATCCATAGCCCCAGGCTAATGTTTCTTCTTCTTCTGTGAACTGTTTCTTTCAGACAATTGGTTTCAATTAACTAGTTCAAATAACCAATTTACCAGTTTGTTTACATAATATAGTAAGCAGTTATTTTATTAAAGCACATAATAATGGTGTGAAACACGGATGTTTAACATTTCTAAAGCATATAAAGTGAATAAACTAGTCTTAAACAACTCACCTTTTTACATGAACCATAACACCTTTCATTTCACCACTTTATTAAAGGGGTCATATGATGCTGCTAAAAAGACCATTATTTTGTGTATTTGGTGTAATGAAATGTGTTTATGCGGTTTAAAGTTCAAAAAACATTTTGTATTTTCCACATACTGTACATTATTGTTGCTCCTCTATGCCCCGCCTTTTTGAAACGCGTCGATTTTTACAAAGCTCATCATTCTGAAAAAGCAAGGTGTGCTCTGATTGGTCAGCAATCCAGTGCGTTGTGATTGGCTGAATACCTCAAGCGTGTGACGGAAATGTTACGCCCCTTACCATACTGTGATGCCGTGTCAGGCCGGAGCGACGAGACGACATTAAAACCCATTACAAATGAGGCATTTGTTGCATCCAGTGGGGACATATTTACTGATTATAATGACTTATACTGTATTTTTACGCATTGCGTTGCATATCGCGCAGCGTAAACATAAAACCATGTCTGCATGGTGATCGGAGGAATGACAAACTACAAGTGCTACTCTACACTGCTCAGAACTTGCGTTTGAAAAATCAGTGGCAAATCCTTAAAATGAAAAAGTACTTACAGTCTGTGAGTAAGAACAGCCGGCACTGTAGTCTACTCTCCCAGGATCAGTAAACAGTCCCCCATAAAATGTGCTGCACACATCTGGATATTTGGGTTAAACTGTTCTGGAACAGTGTGGTAAATACAACTTAACCACTGATTTGTAGTCATGTCCTCTTTTGGAAGATCAAACAAAGTAGTTTCGCTTTCACAACGAAACAACGCCAGCGGCACTAAACCGTGAGGGGAAGCCCCGGCAACAATGTGCGGACCATGGGACTTGGACTCCGCTTCGTCCACAGCACTAAGTTGATGTATTTCCTCAGTGACCAGAACAGATCAGCTCCAGGCATGACGAATCGGATATTGTCCTCTTTTGGAAGGTCAAACAAATTAGTTTCGCTTTCACAATGAAGCACACAGCGTCTTCACAACATGACTGCAGCGTCAACAATACTACAGCGAGAATAAAAGTTACGCCTTCTTTCTTTGCGTGAACATTTGGGTGGCGTTATGCAAATCTTCCCACATAGTGAGGTAGACATGGGGGCGTGTTAGAACGAGACGTTTTAGGTAGCCGTGGATGACTCTGAACTTTTATAAAGAATATAAATCTCTTTGGATTTGAGACTTTAGACATTGCAACTTTACAGATCTTCTTTATGAACCAAGAGATTGTAACACTCCAAAGAAAAAGGAAAAAATTAAATCGCATCATACGACCCCTTTAAAGTGTGCTTGGTTCACTCATGCTCATATTTGCAGCGCATCGGTTCTTTGGTCTGAGTCCGAACTGTTTCCTCAGTTCAGTGTACTGTTGGAGGAACTGGATCGCTGAATGAGATGGCAACGTTCATCATACAATCATAATATCCCGGCACTATATTGGCTCATTTCGAGTCTCAAGCTCAAGCTGCAAACTGTTTTAGAATCGTAGTCTTAAGCGCAAATGGAGAAAAACAAACTTGGAAGTTTTTTTAGAATTGCGTGGAAAAACAGTACGTCCAGCTATAGACAGACTCTAAAAGATGCCAGGGCCGGGCATATCCACAAACTCATAGAAAATAACCAAAACAATCCACAGTGGCTAGATTAACAAATAACCAGATGCCACCCGATCTAAATATTCCCTCACAGTTTAATAGTAATGACTTTATGAATTTCTTCACTGATAAAATAGATAACATCAGAAATACAATAACAAATGTAGATTCTACAGCGTATAATACTTCAGCTTCATTCATCGCACCACAAGATAAACTGCAGTGCTTTACAACGATAGGACAGGAAGAGCTAAATAAACTAAAAAATATCACTGCGTCTAAACCAACAACATGCCTGTTACATCCTGTACCCACTAAATTACTGAAAAAGTTGTTACCTGTAGCAGAAGAACCACTTCTCAATATTATTAACTCGTCGTCGTTTAGGTCACGTTCCAAAACCATTCAAGCTGGCGGTTATTAAGCCTCTTATTATGAAACCACAACTAGATCCTAGTGAATTGTCAAATTACAGACCCATTTCAAATCATCCATTTATCTTAAAATTTTTTTAAAAAGTTGTGTCTGCTCAATTATGCTCCTTCCTGCAAAAAAAATATCTCTATGAAGAATTTCAGTCAGGTTCCAGGCCCCACCATAGCACAGAAACTGCACTTGTTTAAAAATTCCAAATGACTTGCTTCTTGCCTCAGACCAAGGCTGCATCTCATTGCTAGTTTACTTGATCTTAGTGCTGCATTCGACACTATAGATCATGACATACTCATAGATCGATTAAAAAACTATACAGGTATTCAAGGGCAGCTTTAAGATGGTTTAGATCCTACCTGTCGATCGCTACATTTTGTTCATTTAAATGGGGAGTCCTCTCAATTATCACAAGTAAAATATGAGTGCCACAAGGATCTGTCCTAGGTACTCTGCTATTTTCAATATACATGTTGCACCTTGGTAATATTATTAGAAAATACGCGATTAGTTTCCACTGTTATGCTGATGAAACTATATATCTCAACAAGACCAGATAAAACTTCTAAATAATCTAAGCTAACAGAGTGTGTTAAAAATTTTAAAGATTGGATGACCAACAATTTTCTCCTATTAAATTCAGACAAGACAGAGATATTACTTATTGGACCAAAAAAACAGTACACAGAATCTCTTGGATTAAAATTTGCAACTAGACTGATGTACTGTTACTTCCTCTACAGTCAAAAAATCTGGGTGTTATATTAGACCGTCTTAAACTTGTCTTTTGAAAATCATATTCCCATGTTACAAAAACAGCATTCTTCCATCTTAGAAACATTGCCAAGTTACAAAACATGTTACCTGTTTCTGATGCAGAAAAAGCTAGTTCATGCATTCATGACCTCCCTCTAGACTGGACTATTGTAATGCACTGCTAGGTGGTGGTCCTGCATCTTCAATAAACAAGCTAAAGATAGTCCAAAATGCAGCGGCTAGAATCCTTAACAGGTCAAGAAAATATGATCATATTAACCCAATTTTACAGTCTCTGCACTGGCAACCTATTAAGTTCCATCGTTAAAAATATTATTACTTACCTATAAGGCATTTAGTGGGTTAGCTCCTGTGTACCTAACTAGTTTTCTACCACGCTACAATCCATCACGCTCCTTAAGGTCGCAAAATTCTGGACTTTTGATAGTACCTAGGATAGGAAATTCCACTAAAGGAGGTAGAGCTTTTTTGGCTCCCAAACTCTGGAATAGCCTGTCTGATAACGTTTGGGGTTCAGACACATGCTCTCTGTTTAAATCTAGATTAAAGGCAAATCGCTTGGCCAGCATTCAACTGCAAGCGTAATCTTGTAATGCAGGTTATATCTGATCAAAGGCACATAATTTTCGTTAGTTTGACATTAAAAAATGAATTTGCTTGGATGGAACACAGCTACCTATTTGTCTCTATTTGTTTCTCTGTTTTTGCCACGGGATTGACATCCAGTAACTAGGATTTACACAAGCTTCAGTCTGGATCCAGAACACCTGAGAAGAGATGATGCCAACTCCTCACATCCTCACCGGAACATCACCTCAGGACCATATGGTGAGACTATGGATTACAGCTTACTAGTTATAAAAATAATGTCAACAGATTTTGAGCACAGTAATTTATGTGTGTAATAATCAGTGTTGGGGGTAACACATTACAAGTAACGTGAATTTTGTAATCAGATTACTTTTTTTCATGTAACTAGTAAACTCATGCATTTCTTTTTAATTTACAAAGAAATATCTGAGTTACTTTTTCAAATAAGTAACGCCAGTTACTTTTTTTCCCCATTTATTGATTGAAAGCACTCCTGTCCCCATGTTGAGAGAAATCGGGAGTAAGATGTTACTTTAGTTCTAAATGTGAACATGCATTAATTCATCTCACTTACAAAAGAAAAAAAAAACAGATTTAGTTTTCCTCAAAATAAAAAAAAAAACAGTTAAAAGCAAATCAGAATATGACTCAAAGCTGCAATAACTAAATATGCTAAATAATACAAATATCCTTTATGTATTTAATCCAATTCTATTTGCTTCTGAGCTTCGATGATCCATCAACCATACTAGTAAGCAAAAATTACACAAGATAAACTAACATTTATTCTTCTTTTATTGCTGAAGAGTGTTGAACGTTATTCTTCTGCGTTCTACTGTACAGACGTGAATTTACATTTCCTTCAACCTGAGGCTTTTGGTGCGAAAGGGCTTTTACATTTGCCAAAAATAGAACATTTTATATTAAAAGCAAACAAGCAAGCCCAGCCCAGATTTAAAAAGTAACGCAAAAGTAAGGTAACGCATTACTTTCAATAAAAAGTAACTAAGTAACGTAATTAGTAACTTTTTTAGGAAGTAACGCAATATTGTAATGCATTACTTTTAAAAGTAACTTTCCCCAACACTGGTAGCACTTATATGCTTTTTTGACTTTCAAGTGATGATAGCTGCTAGCTTGCATTTTATGAATCCATAGAGACCATGGTTTCATCCAAAGAAACTTATTTACTGTTCTACTGAAGAAAAAAAGCCATCAGATAACAAAAACATCAGTGATGATACCCATATTTAACCCTTGCTGAACAAAAGCATTATTTTCTTTATCAAAAAATAAATAAAATCTGAAACACATGAAGTTTTGTTTTGATCAATTGTTTAATGCATTTTATACAACAGTTAGATACGGCCTCCGTAATAGCTCAGAGCGGGTTTCTCTCACTACTGAGGAAATGGAAAACCTGGAGCGCAGCTGGAGTGCTGCTTGGCAACATGCAAAGATTTATACTTTGGCTTCACTTGGAACTATTTTCATCGGTGGAGAAGGAAAATATGAAATAACTGTATAATTTGTCACCAACATATTAATATTGAATAAAAGCAATATCACAGTGGCGGTTGTGCTGTTTGTGTAAATATCAGCTCAGCAGTGACTACCTTTAGTGGTCATGCTGATCACTAAACACTGCCCAGAATGTATTTGTTGTTTTTGTTTTTACAGCATTTGTTTTTTACAGTGTAATAACCATGAATAGGTATTAATTACTAATAAGTATTACAGTATAATGTATTATATATGTGATTAAAATTATTTAGAGCATACAACTGATTATAATGTTTTTAAAGACAATCTTTATAAAGCCTTATACATGTAAGCTTCATAGAAAGTGTTTGAAAAGTTGAAAATGAAAAAACTGACAAATGTAATAATCATAACAATCTAGCATAATTATAAAAAGGCACAAAAAACATGACACAAAGTATGTGTATGTGTGTGTGTGTGTGTGTACTGCATGTACTGTGTATCTTACATAGGTGACAGAGTCCTTTACTGTCTAAACAAGGGCATGTACTATTTATTTACAAGGTGGGGTGACTTCAAATGTTTACTGTTCTCTCACAGTCTGGTTATAAACGCTGAGCTTCAGCCATTATGTCCTCTAGAATTAATGCAGATGATAGGCTTGTGTCCATAAACCATAATTGCTTCCTATCTAACAGAAACAGGAGCAGTCAATGACATTACCCAGATTACTCAGCTACCAGGATCATCTGCTATTTTAAAAAAGCTTTCTCTGATTGACATTTTCTCTTTGTGTATTTTACCATGGAAATCGTGTCCATGAAATAAAGTTTTAGTCCAGTTCTGTTGGACTTTAAATGAGTGGCCTTTTTGTTATATCCATCTGTCTAAACAGTTTGTTCTTCAAGTCAACGGTCTCTTCCACTTTGTAAAACAGAAGTAATAAGAAGCATTTTCATTTTCCATTGGTTTCTATTTTACATTTTGTCTTGAACATTGTCAGCAGACAAATTTAACAAATCACTCCATGAGTGCACATTTAATTATTTTCTATAGCTTTTTGGGTGAACGTGTGTTCTTAAGACAGGTATTTCTTTATAAATGCCAGGAGAGCTTGCCACAACCTATTGGCTATTAATGCTAAAACTTGCCCCACATGATTAAAACCTAATATTTACTGTAATCCCAAATTTTGCATTACAATGCTGTTGTTATGCTTGCACCTTATTGTGAGGTGGCCTGTTTTAGAGTTAGTACACTAAAAAAAAAGGTAATGTATGGTAACAGTTTAAAGTTATTCATAATAATCCATAAATATCCATAATGTTATTATCCATAATTTTATGAATATTTCTGTTAACCCTAAAACATAACCCATTGCAGAGCACAATTCAAACTCAATACATTTACATTTAGTCATTTAGCAGACGCTTTTATCCAAAGCAACTTACAAATGAGGACAGTGTAGAAAATAATTTCATTTTAATACAGTACATTGTGCCCTTTTGAAAAAAATATTATTACTATTATTTTTTTTGCTGCATAGCAAGCAATCCAATCAGTTTAATCAATGAAGGAGTATATAGAGAATATATATATATACTATATATATATTATATATTATAATATATATATATAATGCTTTGACCTTTGTTCAGAATTAAGGAATAAAGGTTGCTCTTTTCCTGCACTCTGGCACCCCCTGGTGGAACGTTTAGAGATCAACTTGAATTAAAAACAACAAACATGATATAATTAATTTGTTTCTACAAATAATCTGTGATGCATATCATAAGGATAAACATTTTAATTGAGAATTATTTTAGTTAGAAATTCTTTCAACTCTTATTAGCCATGCAAAATACTGCAGCAAAAAGTCTCACACCAGAGCCTAATTCTTATTGTAGACAGGTTATTTTTTTTACATTTATTCCTCAACACGCTCCTTTATTTTCATCATATAAGTACTGTTTCTCTCTCTGATGTTTCCAAAGAACAGAGAGGAACATGTGTCCACTGCAGTGCCATAATCAACCTCCAGGGTTCAAAGGACAGTGCAAAAAAGGTGTACTAGACACCCAACCCTTTCGTTGAAGTTCATCTTTGACAGGCAATCCAAACCGCATGAAATCATTAGGCTGATTATGTGAACTGCACGCATGGATTAACATGGAAAATTATCAGATTACCACAACATCGAGCTGCTTTACTGAAAAAGTAGGATTTCTTCAGTCAGAGCCTGGAGTTTAAGAAGATCATGGATCATGGACGGTGCTACTAGAGACAGTAACACTGCAACAGCAGGGATCAACTTATTGTTGCACGATTACATGGGATTTTGTCAAAGTGGCCTAAGAGAAATTCATGTGGCACTATAGAAGAGTTGCTACTTTTATTTAGTTATTCCCCAAAACTGTAAATCAGAGCTAAACAGAGCAAAATAATGCAAAGCTCATTCAGTCAGAGTTGAACTTGAAATAAAACTTGAAATATAAAATGAAATCAAGTAAACTATAAAAAAAACGTCTTCAGGAACGCTAGGGGAACGCCGTTCAGCGTGATGGGCTCTGAATAACATGTGTAATCAGTTCAATAGATGGGCGAGACGTCACGGGCGCGTGACGTAATGACTAGGAAGCTATAAAAGCATGTGCAGTGGAACCGGCGTCAGCTTCTAGGAATGAAGCAAGCGCTCACAGGGATGCCGGAAGTATGGCACCGAGACGCAGCATCTCGTTCCCTTCGGGGAACCATGGTTACATGCGTAACCTGAAGACATTCCCCTTCAGGAACTCGAGCTGCGTCAAAAGCTTGGGAACGAGAATGCCACGCGCAGCTTACAAATCCCGGCCAGGGTGGAAGCTAAGGCGAGAGAAAAAGAAGAGGGCTGCTATCTAGGAATAGAACTCTGACGAACGTGAGGGGCGTTCCCTCGGGGGAGGTCGGGGAAAAAAGGCAAGCTTGGGCATGGAGGGGTAAGCCTCGACTGCCGAAAAGCGTCATCAAAAATTGCTTTTCTGTGGCTCAGCCGGTTTCTTGGCGGGCCAATCGATGTTCAACTTGGCCATGGCACGAGTAAGCACCTCCACTAGTTCCTCATATTGGGGCAATTGAGGGGGCGAAACCTCTTCAGCACCCTCCATGTCAACCTCCTTGGAGGAAGACAGGCGGAGCGTCGAGCCCTCTCCCCGGGGGGAAGTAACCACAGAGCAGGCTTCCGATCCCAGAGATCGGGTGCTGGATCTGGTGGGTGAGGAAGAAGATAGGGACTCGCCAGTCTCCATTCCCTCCACCAGATCCACCTGCGAACCCCACGAGCGTAATCGCCGTCGCTCCACCTCGGCAGAAGCGGGGCCAGCACCGTGAGGAATGCTGGTGAAGGCTCCCTCCTCGAAGAGAGCCTTCCCGGGAGCGAAGTGGAAGAAGCTCGCAATGTGGGCAGCCGACTCTGCGTGCTTCACTCCCAAGCAAGACATGCACAGACTATAATGCGGACTATAATGCCCTTTGAGTGCTTAGTCTTTGCGTGAGCTTTAGACATAGCTGGAGCTTATAGACTTTTGATAGACAACAATAAATATGACTGACACACAGAGCGCTTTGCTGAATGACAGAAAGCTGATGCCGGTTCCACCGCACATGCTTTTATAGCTTCCCGGTCATGACATCATCCGCCGTGACGTCCCGCTCAGCTATTGAACTGATTTCACATGTGATTCAGAGCGTGGTCACGCTGAAGGCGTTCCCAAAGCGTTTCGACGCAGCTCGAGTTCCCGAAGGTTAAAAACTTACTTTATTTCAACTATTTGCCAAGTAAACATTTCTCATTTTCGTTTATTTGTAGCTGAAGTACTGAAATAATTAAAACTAAAGAAGATAAAACTAATTTACAAAAACAATGTTTATTATATAGATAAATAAATAAAAAACTAATAAAATTACAAAAACAGACAACAAAATTACTAAAACTTTAAAGTTACTCGAAATCTAATAGAAACTAACAAAACAATAACAGAACTCACATGTAATGCATACACACACTCTGACTATAGATTACACGTGACCTAATGATCAGTTTTTCCCTCGCTAATGAGTTTTACAAAGGAACACATGTGTTTTTTTTATCATCCCGCCTCTCTTACTTCATGTGCGTCATTTGCAGGTGGACTGGCACAGTGTTCCCGATTCTGTCTTGTAAAACGAACGACTGGAAAAATAATGATGTCATATAAAAGGAATGGATTCTCAGTCAGTTGCGGATGGAACATACTCTGTATAATCTGAGCGGGCTCGCCAGGACAGACAGGTGCCGTTATGCAAGACACACCGTAGTTGAAAGAGCAGCGAATGAGGAAACCCGGCCGAGCGGCTCATGTTGTTTATAATGGGGCACAGGTTTTCGTTTCACTGGCTGGATCACACCTTTCCTTAATGGAAACATGAATGCATATGTCTTGTTTTGTGATACAAATTAGTGCCTATCATAAAAAGACTTGATGATCTTAATGCTGCCAGCCTAACAGAAAAAACTGAAAGGACATGGAAATTTTTGGGGCATTACAAGATTTTTTCATTGTTTCATTGCTTCCATGTGCAAAGTGCACACAACTGTAAGTTGTTTTGTATGGTGGCAAGGCACATTGAAAAGCAGTTGATTAAATACTTTTTTTCACATAATGAGAATATATATATATATATATATATAATATATCACAAATATATATATCTTTATATATCAACTATATTATATGCAGTGTAGATATGACGGAAATATTCCAAATATATATTTACAAAAATATAATCACAATTTCAATTATGCAAATAGATTTAGTGAATCCTGGGGTGTTTATTTGATTGTATCCTGAAGATGTTTGACATGACATCTGTTGAGCAATTCGTTTGCTGGTTTTGTAATTATGACACATATTTAAAATCATACGATGTATGATTTATGTGTTTGTAATGGTGCAGTTTATGTGGTTGCTTACAGACTCATATAATAATAATAATAATAATAATAATAATAATAACAATAATACTGAATGAAGCTATCTTTGATTAACATCTGTAGCATTTACTCACCGGTTATATATATATATATATTTTTTTTGTCGTGACAAAATTGCTTTTGGTAAATTGGAGGGACTATTTATGAACAACAATTTCTGAGGTCAATCAGTTGGACTGAGGTGTGGGATGTGACTGGGTCAGTATAGGATGTTAACCTCTTTGATTTTACTCCGTAGTGACTTTAGCTGTATGTGGCTGCTCTGCTGGAAGATGAATCGTTTTCCAAGTGCATGCACTCGTGGGACTGCAGCGCTATTTCCTCCAGGTTTTTTTCTGCATCCATCAATTCTTCCTTCTATCTCAATGAATTTCCCAGTCCCTGTTGTAAACAAGCATCCCCAAACACAATGCTGCATCACCATATTTCAAATGCTGCTCTACTTGAGACGTGATGAGCTTTTTCAACAAGGGTTTATGTTCTCTCCATTCATGCCAGATTTATGAATAGTGCATGTTATTATGTGTATCATATCTCTTCTTCAGTTTCTGGCTTTCCATTTTATAATCTGTCTTAAATTGCTTTTTCTGATGGACTTCATTGTGTATGAGCTGTATGAGTGCATTATATGGTTTGCTTACATAATTTGCTTGATTTTATTGTTTCATAATTGTTATATAGAACATCCATTGGTGTTCAAGGTAGGGAAGATTTGTGATTTGTGTGAGAAACCAAAAACAAAACAAAAAAAGAATACATCTAATATTAGGAATGCTATGTTTAAGCACATTCAAAACAAAACAAAACAAAATCAGGAATGTTTTTTAAAAGCACATTTCCACAATTATTATTTATTTATTTATTTATTTGTTTGTCTTTATTTATTCTTAATTGTATTTTTTTAAAGATATTTCATTGTTATGATACACTAATCTATCTATCTATCTATCTATCTATCTATCTATCTATCTATCTATCATCTTCTACTCCGTCTTTCTTTTTAACCATGTATTAGTGAATAAATATTTTTCCCTTTTTGTCACCAATTGAATCTTTATAGAGGTTCTAGATGAGTGGATTAGCCAATACAAATATATATATATAGATATATATATATATATATATACTATATATATATCTATAAGATCTATATCTACTCTATATATATATATATACACAGTGTTGAGTGGAGGAGCTTGAACTTCAAAGCATCTTGCTTTCAACTGGGAAATCTTGTAGAGAGCCTGTTTGAAGCGTTAAATCAAATAAACTAAATTACCCCAGCCTACATTTTGTCAAATTTACAGGTTTCGCTTTGATAGATGAATCCTTAATTGAAGGCAAATTAAATATAACTCTAAAACAACTTCATTTCTCTGAAGTGGCTCATGCATTGAAAGTCTTGTGATTGCAGCGGGAATTAACTCTCATTGCAATCGGGTTGTAATAATGTTTTTTTAGCTTGAGGGAAATTTCTTACTCTTACTGGATGACATTCTAGAGCAAGCTCACTTTAATCAAAACGGCCCACCTTCCTACTCAATTATCATTAATCAGAATCAATAAAATTAGATTTCTAAACCTTATCCCAAGCATGCCTTCTTCCACAGAAAATAGAACTCCTCTGATCATTGTATGAATACAAAGCAATTTCTTTGCATTTACTTGATTTAAAATCACCCGCTAATGCTAAAACCTTTGTAACAACTCAACAAGGCGAGCGTAATAGGCAAAGAGCGTAATATGAGCTGAAATATCACGCTGTAAATTTTCATGAGCTCTCATCTTTTGCTTTCCGCTCTCTTTTTTTTTTATTATGTCAAAGCCTTTTTTCTCACGTGGGGATGAATGGATGTTAAATTTAATTAAGCAGAACATTTGGTCAGTGCTTTCTCTTTCAAAAACAGGTCTTCTGGATTTAACAACCTAGAAAAAGTCTCACTCATTATACATGTGAGCGGTTTAGCCCTGTGGCTAGCCCTGCAGGACAGCTCTCAGCAGATGAGCGAACAGTGGCAAACAATGTGTTTATTGATCCTGCAGGCTTTGCCATTTAATTTCCTTCAACCTTTTATATGGTTTAGAACACATGAGATGAGAACTTTATAGAGCCGCTTCACAGAAAAGTCATCAGGCCAATAAATTGTGCTGATAAAGCAGTATATGCATTAGGTATTAGTTTATTTAAGTAAGAAGATACTGTGTTTGACACTTTGTTGGTATAGATTAGCGTTATAATATGCAATATGTTTGTTTCATGTTCATTTGTGCCTTTTAATTCAAATTATACAAGTTGTTTTCTTCTTGCATGCTCTTTACTGACCTTTTCCGGGCTGTGTGCAATTATCAATAAAATGAAGGAAAGGCTAGCATGACCTCACGGTGATACGTTTCATCTTTATGTTCATTCCGTCATTCGCTTGTACATGAGAAAAAGGCGGCAGAGCTCCCAACATCTGCCCAACTTCCTCCGGTTTCCTTGTTGGTTCTTAATCCAACAGTTAATGGGTAGTTGATGTGGCAGGTCTGTTAATTGTGGCTGCATTAGATTTAGGATTTATGACTAGGCCCACTGATCAGGTCTGATCTAATTAAAGGACAGTGTTTAAGGAATACATTTGGGAAAATGGTCACATGGATATAGATTTTTTTCTTATAATATATAGATTATAAAAAAATAAAAAAAACATTACTGCAGTTCTTGTCATAAATGAACAGGCAGAGGTAAGGCATGCAGACTTTTATGTGTAAATGTATATTTTATATGTACAATAAATATATTTATATACTTTGTGCAAAAAAAAAAAAAAAAAAAATCGTCTAAGGTTACTTATGTAACCATGGTTCCGTGAGTAGTCACGTTTAAGTTACGTCACGTCGGTGACCGACGGATTGGGATCTCGCTTAGAGAGACCAATCCACTTCGAGTATAAACTAAACAAGCCAATGACAGTTGGCGTGCGTGCAAAAGCACATCAGCTTTTCGCTTCGGAGCCAAGCCTTCTACAGGACGAATATGCATGGTGTACAGCGCGTCAGCGGGGGTTGGCATTCAGTGCTGCTCATCTTCGGCGTGCTGCAGCTTCCATTCTGCGGTCTCGCCACGACCTCCCTGGGCGCTTCAGCGCTCTCTCTAAAAGAGGGTTTCCATTTTTCTAAAAGAGCAAATATCTAAAAGAGCCCCACGAGCGACGGGCGTCTTTTTAAAAATTGTTTTCCCGCTCGTGCGTTTCTGGATGTGATCGTTTCCTTGCTTCATCTGATGGTCATGATCGCTGCATCTCATGCCTGGGCTTACAGCACGCTGAAACAGCGCTCATGGATGAGTCATGTTCCCAGTGCGGGAACATGACCATCGCGACATTGAGGTCCAGATACCTCCTCATTAAACG
>JADLZN010001372.1:0-101445 GCA_018155175.1 Sinocyclocheilus anophthalmus | reverse complement strand
CTGTGTAGTGATTCCCCCTTCGGGTGATCCCACTTGTGTATTCTTCCACGGTACGGCTCCCCTCACGGTAAGCCCGTGTCTTTCCCTGGCAGAGTTTTCTCTGCCATTCCTGCTGCGTAGTACCTCACCCCAGGTGGGCTGAGTCAACCGCAGGGACTTCCATATGTAGCACTGCCCTGGGCCAGTCCATATGTGTAATTCCACATGATACCTCCTATGCGCGGGATGTGCCTTCCGTAGCGTTCCCAACTGGGTACGCTTTCCCAGTGTTATCCAATGTACCACTGTATGGAACATCAGTGGCGGACACCTCTGCCTAGCCGCTGTCCTATCTTCCGCCCCAGTTGGTGTGGGGGGACTTGCCGGCTTCCGCAGGGCACTGGAGGGGGTCAGCAATAGTGGCGTTTTCCATACGGATCCCAATTCGTCAGTCACGACTGACGTAACGTAGAACATGACTGACTGAAAGGGAACGTCTAGGTTACTTGTGTAACCCTCGTTCCCCGAAGGAGGGAACGGAGACGTTACGTCCCGTCGCCACAGTTGCTGTACCACCGCTGTACGGCCGGGGCACGTAGTCTCGGCTCCTCAGCGAAAAACTGATGTGCGTTTGCACGTACTCTACTTTTATTACCGTGCTGCGGGGCGGGTTGCGCGTGGCGAAACACGCATGCCAACTGTCATTGGCTTGTTTAGTTACACTCGAAGGTGCGAGCGCCCAATTCGTCAGTCATGACTGACATAACGTCTCCGTTCCCTCCTTCAGGGAACGAGGGTTACACAAGTAACCGAGACGTTCCCTGACATGTTAGGGAACGAGATGCTGCGTCCTCTAGGGGTCGCTATGGGAAACGCCTCATCGTGACCCGTGTCTGAAGCATACATTGAAAAAACAACAACAACACGTTGGCCGGCAACAGCCATAACGTCACTACCGGTGCGACTATAGTATAAATAGGCACTGTGTGATAAAGTCACATTAGCTGCCACCGCTGGGGAAGCCGCACTGGAGCACACCCAAACACACACACACAACACACACACACAGACAACACCCGCCTACTTACATCATCATCATAGTACATTGCTCCCTGCTGTTGCCGCTCTGTTCAGAGTAGCGGGTGCACACGCAATCCTGATAGCACCTAGACATTCTCCCATTTCAGCACTCTCCTCTGCCCATATCCATTTCCCGGTCATTTCATACACTTACACTGCACTTGTCGTGTAGTTTTGTCCCTGTGATGTTTGTCTGTGTGGGTGTAGTCAGTCTTCCGGCGGGAAACACTGCGCCAATCAAACCGAACGAACGAGCGGCGGCAGATTATGACATCACGGGCTTGGTTGCACCGGCGCAGCGCAACCGGAAGCTGGCGAAACCATTGTCTAGTATAAATAGGTGTTTCTGTGTATATTTAAGTGTTGGGATTATGTGTTAAATGTAGGAGGTGTGAAATTATTGTGTTTTTATGATATATATTATATATATTGATCCGAAATGGATTATTAATTTGACATATATAATAGACGACAAAGCGGGGTATTGTTTGTGTGTTAAAGTTATTTTACCCCTTGAAAAAAAAGGATTAGACTGGCACAGAAAGGGGGCGGGGTTTGGCCATATGAAGCGAGGCCCAACCTTAAAACGGGATGTTTTATCAAGTCAAGCAGCGAGTGCAAACTGCGGGGCCTCAAGCGAACTCAACCCGGTATATTGGATACGTTGTTACCTGTACAAGTATTTTGGATTTTCTCTTGTTTGTTTTCCACTTTTTTTGTGTTTATTGATACTTTGAGTTTTGTTTTATAGTGCCATCGGTAAATTACTTCACTGGGACTACACTTTTTGGCCACTGAAATAATTACACCATGAACAACGAAGTGCTGTTCGGAGTGAGCCATCTTTTTTTTAACATATTTACGAGACACTTGTTACGTCCCAAGTGTGTAAGTGGGGGGTGTCACTTATCACACATGGGAGAACACATCATCCACTTCTTCATCTGAAACTTGCGTCCGAAGCATGGCAAGAAACCTAGAGGACGTAGTGTCTCGTTCCCTACTCGGGGAACCATGGTTAAATAAGTAACCTGAGACGTTCCCTTTCATGGGAACTTCGAACTGCGTCCTCTAGGGGGCGCTATGGGGAACGGTATACCCACGCCACCATGCTGAGGGGAGTGCATGCCAGAAACCATGACAAGCACTAAGTACCAACTCTACCATAGTGCCAGGGAGTTGCCTCTGGGACGTTTAGACGGCTGTCAGTGACATGATTCCCTACGGCCAAAGGCCTAGGCTACATACCCCAAAACACTTACCTGTTAGGGCCAGACTCCTGGGCACGGGTAGAGCTCAAGGCTTGAATCAGGAATAGATTCCTTTAAGGGACTACGACCAAGAGCCTAGAATCATACTAAGTCTTGGCCTGTCACACAGGGGCTACCGAACGTTTCTCTTTGTATGTGCTGAAGGAAATGTCTCAACAGACCCCTAGTAGCAACACCCTGGTAAAGTAGGTATCCAGAGGATACATAGGGGGAGTGGTGCCCAAGGCAGAACCAGGTTTTAAACCACTCAGAAAGAGCACAAAGCTGCTGCACGTAGCTCTTACCATACAGGATTTTAGAAAAGAACGCAGAGTACTTGCGTGCGAACTTACCACAGTGTGGATTTTAGAAAGTGTACAAAGACTTTTCGTGCACACTTACCATAACATGGATTTTAAAAATACCGTTCTAAGGAGTTCTCGTGGCACTCTGAAAGAGCAGCTCATAGATGGAAATGGTACATTCCAAAGCACTATGTTTGAGAAGTCATCAACTCAATCTAAGGCTTATAATGCTGGAGTGGCTAGCAGTAAATCTGTAGCTGAGGGGGCAAACATCCAGCTCTCAATCGAGAGGGAGCTCGACCTACAGCATGTTCCAATGGTGGAACAGCAAGCAGTTATTTAGCTGAGGGAGCAACACAACCAGTTCTCAAACGAGAAGGGGGCTCGACCAGCAGCATGTTCCAAAGCTGGAACAGCTAGCAATTATTTACTTAGCTGAGGGAGCAACACACCCAGTTCTCAGTCGAGAAGGGAGCTCTACCTACAGCATGTTCCAATGCTGGAACGGCTAGAAGTAATTTACCTTAGCTGAGGGAGAACAAACCCAGCTCTCAGCGAGAGGGGGATTCGACCTACAGCGCGATTGTTAGAATCAGAAGGGTAAGTGTACTGCAAGCTAGCCAAAAAACTCAGCGCATCAGAGAGGCAGAGGAAGGGCCTAGTTCGCCTGATGCTGCTGGTTCCAGGTGCTCTGGAAAAACAGAGAACTCAACTTCTCATGTGAGAGGAGAACTCCGAATTCAGAAGGAGTAGCGTGCTCATAGGTAACCCTTTGATAAAAGGGGAGCACTGCTCAGCACTACCACGAGAACAGCCCATGGAGCGAGGAATCCAACTCCTCAGAGAGAATTAAATGCTTGAAAGAAAACACCATGCTCACAATATCCCTCAATGGTGAGGGGAGCGATACTTCCAAGTGTGTCAAAAATAGAGACATACTGGTTGAGTGGAGCACAAGGTACCGGGGTCTAAACTAACTCAGAGAAAGGGAACGAGGTTAACAGAGCGTAACCCTTACCATACATGATTTCAGAAAAGTGGGCAAAGCATAACGTGCACACTTACCACTTATGTGGATTTTAGAAAGTGGGCAAAGCATAACGTGCACACTTACCACCTATGTGGATTTTAGAAAGTGCACAAAGCATAACGTGCACACTTACCACCTATGTGGATTTTTAGAAAGTGCGCAAAGCATAACGTGCACACTTACCACCTATGTGGATTTTAGAAAGTGGGCAAAGCATAACGTGCACACTTAACACTTACGTGGATTTTAGAAAGTGGGAAAAGCATAACATGCACACTTACCAGCTATGTGGATTTTAGAGTTTTCCAAGCATCTGCTCACAGATACCCGGAATTACTGAGCCAAACGGGAGAGGCAAGCTCAAATACAACCCCCAAGGTGAGGGGAGCACTGCCTGAGACAGCATTACACAAGAAGGTTCTCGCAAATGTCACCTATACTTCCCAATCGATGCCTCAGCAAGAGGGGATATCCTGGTGATCGGGAGGCCCCTCAGGGCGACCTAGATACGGTAGACCAGACAGGGCAGCCTGAAAGCATAGGCTCCCGCAGAAGCCTGTGACCTGACCGCATGATCCAGGAAGTATGAAGCCAAAAAAAGGCTATCGTACCGGCTGGACACCATATCGTCGAGTGAAGTAAACACTGCAAGTCAAGCACCCGGTTTCTAAACCCAGCAGAGGGGGTGCTCATCGAGGACCTACCCTAGAAAAAGGACAGAAACACACAGGTCCCGGAAAACACTGCAAAGAAAGCTAGCAGATGGATTATACACACAACCACCAGCGCATTAAATACACACACATATATATAGATATATATAGAAGATATATTATATCTTAAATATATATCTATATATATATATATTTAGAAATGGATTGTACTCACACACCATGGTTCCCGCGTCGGAGCTCCGTCCGGAGAAGCCTCTAGACCGGACCATCAGTAAGGTGGTCACTATGAAGCATAGAACCAACCAAACATAATAGGTCCAGTTAGGAGACTGTAATGCAGGAAATTACCACCTAACCTTGGTCAGGTGGAGATATGGTGGTTACAGGGGAATTAGGAAGGGGAAGAAAAAGGGCAGATGTAAAACCCCCGAAGGAAATGAGTGGATACTGAGGTATCACTCTGATCCGGACAAAAGTGCTGACGCCCTGTCTGGATCACATCCCTTAGGTCTTTTACCTACCTTCCTTTGACCCGCGATTCTTCCTACCCCTACCCGCGGGTGGGGGAGGAGCGCGAGCCACGACACTAGCCTTCTGTGCCCTCAAACCGAGACGGGCCAGGACCCCTTGGGTTGTTCGGGTTCAGACCTGGACCTTCGTAAAGGCCGCTGAGCGCGCCTTTGCCCGCACTCAGCTACCTCATTACGAGAAAGGCCCTCGCCTTTATCCAGGTCTTTCAGCAGGCCAGCCTGATATGCTTGGGGCATCACCATCGTGTGCAATGAAGTGACAGCCCGACCTGCTGCTGCTGCGTATGCCCTGGCATTAGAGCGAGATGTCAAGGAGGGAGTCTTAAAAGAGGACGTCTCATCCATAGAGAGATAGCTGGCCAGCGTCTCTCTATAGGGGCATCTTCTCATAACCGCTTTTGCGCATCACCTCGATGTTGGCATAACTCGTATGCTGGAATCGATGGATGCGTGAGGAAAAAACGGCCTCTTACATTCCTTCTCAATCTCTGTATGGAAAACATGAAGAAAGGAAGGCTCACCTGAGCTGGAGGGTTATGACCAGAAAAATAATGTTCATGGTTGTTTTGTTTTTTTTAAATAGATGACCTCACAATGTCATTTTCTTCACCCGCTTCACGGCAAGTAAAACCTCACCGTGGCGCGATCCATAATTTACAAAAGCTCATCATACACAGGGCAGGAGTATTGGGAAGGCTCAGCTTCAGCTTTTTGCCCTCCTCAGACATTTTCCTGCTTTCCAGCAGAGCACTGGCTCCTGGATCAGACAATGTTAATGAAATAACATCATCCTCCAGCGGCTCACTCTCGTCCACAGCCGACGATCGCGAGAGGGAAACCTCCTCTTCAAACTCATTGGCCAGATCCACATGCGATCCCCACGAGTTCATTCTCCTCTGTGCCTCAGCAGCGGCGGATCCTGAACCGCGAAGAGCTGATGGCTGTCCCTCTTTCCTCAAAAAGAAAGACAAACGAGAGGGGAGCTTTTTTCCTTGGAAAAAACGCTCACAGTGCACACCGATTGCCCCCTCGGAGACATCGCGTGCATGCTATTCGCCCAAACAAATAACGCATAGATCGTGTGTGTCATCAGATGTTAAACAATGACAACACGGATGCAAACATCCTCTAAACGCTTTGCTAATGTTTGCCATAATGATATGAATAGAGATCACTCTTACCACAGAAATGCACGCTTCAAACAAAACAGTCAATGAAAACAAAGAAGAGGATGATGTGTTCTCCCAGTGCCTATTTATACTATAGTCGCACCGGTTGTGACGTCATGGCTGTCGCCGGCCAAGGTTATTCAATGTAGCTTCAGCATTGGGTCACGACGAGGCGCTCCCCCATAGCGACCCCTAGGACGCAGTTCGAAGTCCTATGAAGGGAACTATATTATATCTATATATATATATCCTGTTATGTGAATAGTTGCATTGGAGAATATATATATCTAAGTAGGAAAACAGTGATCTATGTTGTGATTATGTGAATAACATACTACTAATGGGGTTTATACACAAACACGCACACACACACAACACACACACACCACACACAACACAAACCACACACACACACACCAACACAATATATCTATATATATATATATATTTAATTCAAATCATAGTGCTGCTCTATGACAGTTCTTCAATTAAAATACGGAAATACATTGGTAAATAAAAAGATAAAATCATCATAGGGATTATCTAAACATTTGTACATGTTGTGCTACCTTAGCAAACATTTCTATTTATATCCCTTAACAACTTATTGCCTGCTGCATCATCATTCTGCACATGCTAAACGTCTATCTAAATATGTTACAATTCAAAAGTAGATGCACATTGTTCTAATTCGGCTTCCACCATCTTACCCTGTATTTTTAGAGCCTTCGTGTGAGGACCCTCTTGTAATTGCTCCGTTTATTTATTTATTTTTTTGTCACATGCATCCATTTGCTTTCTGAATAAGAGCTTTTATTAAATAAATAAAATAAATTCAACTTGTGATCTTAATAAGTCTGTAGAATTGGTACGATGAACATAATTCTGGTGTAAACAACAACAAAAAAAAAGGGAAAAAAAAGAAATAATTTACACACAGTAAAATATTGGAAAAACACACGTCAAACGTCAAAGTGAAGAGGGCAAGCAATTCATCCATGTCTTCCCTTCCAATCCTTCCCATTTATGTATTTGGAAGATGGTTTTATCCAAACTGAATGACATTGCATTCAAGGTATAAATTTGATCAGTTACCTGGGGATCAAACTCATGATCTTGGTGTTGTTAATGCCAAGCTCTACTGTTTGAACTACAGGAACAAACCTACTGCTGCAAACTTTGCACTGACCTTAAACTTCTGTTTGCCTCTCTTCAGTATTTTCTCAGAATTTCAGTAACAATACTCTCTGTCTCTGTCTGTTATGGTTGACACTGCACAGATCCCCATGGGAAATATAGTGCTCTGAGTGGTGAGGGACCAGGACATAAACACATGGATGGGGAAGGCTAAATGTAGTTCTTCCAAGGTTGTACATCTTTCCTGGTGGATTCTGATCATTGGTTATGTCTGACATTGATTAGAAATGAAAAAGAGTAATATGATTTTGTTTATATTGAATACAGTTTTTGTTTTTTCCTTTTTTTATCCTTTTTTTGCCCACTGACGTGGTACTCTCTGCATGTTCTGCTTTTCTTTTTGTCTTTTTTCATATGTTTTTTTAAAAATCTTTTTTCACTCTATTCAATTTTGTGTGAACTACTACCTCATTATGAAGAGTTAAACATGCGTCTTGAAAAACGTTCTATTACAAGACTGAACAGATGCTGTAACAAATGTAAAAAAAAAATCAGCTGTGTATTTTGATAAAATTAAATTTGATTTAACATTTTTAAAACATATTTTACATTTAATTTGTATAACAATATATTGTTAAATTATATTTTACTAATTATACTTTATTAACTTATAATTAATTATTTATATACGAATATTTTAGTATAGTAGAAAATAGCAAATGGCAAAGAAATACAATAAATGTTACCTTAAAACTGTGTTAAAAACGTGTAAAATTATCTAGTTCCCCTTCAGTCAGTCACGTTCTACGGTACGTCAGTGACTGACGAATTGGGATATCGCCCGAGAGCCCAATCACCTTCTAGTGTAAACTAAACAAGCCAATGACAATTGGCGTGCGTGTTTCGCCACGCGCAACCCGCCCCGCAGCGGGGGTATAAAAGGAGAGCGCGTGCAAAAGCACATCAGCTTTTCGCTTCGGAGCCGAGCCTTCTACAGGACGAATCTCCGCGAGTGTTCAGAAAATGGCTGGCGTTGGTGTGACGGCGTATCAGCGGGGGTTGCCATCCAGGCTGCTGAAACCTCGGCGGGCTGCAGCTCTCATTCTGCGGTCTCGCTGCGACCTCCCCTGGGCGCTTCAGCGCTCTCACTAAAAGAGTGTTTTTCCATTTCTAAAAGAGCAAATTCTAAAAGAGCTCCACGAGCGAAGGGCGTCTTTTTAAAGATGGCTTCCCACCCGTGCGTTTCTGGATGTGGTCGCTTCCTGCCTCCATCTGACGGTCATGATCACTGCCTCTCGTGCCTGGGCTTACAGCACGCTGAAGCAGCGCTCATGGATGAGTCATGTTCTCAGTGCGGGAACATGCCCATCGCAACGTTGCGGTCTAGATACCTCCTCATTAAACGGGGGGGTATCCCCCTTGCCATGCCCCGCTCTAGCTCCTCTGGTTCTCGGAGGGCTACTTCGGTTCATGGTCAGGGAAACCTGAGGGTTACGGTGAGAGCTTCCCCGTCGAGTACGTCTCCGCGGACCTCTCATCCCTCAAGCATGTCGCACCACCTGGTGCTTCCAGACGAGTGTGCTGGGTCCTCAGACAGAGCGGGGTCCAGCATCTTGTGCAGGGCACAGGCAGAGGACAGGATGTCGATCGCTGCATCGGAGGGCGAGCTAGGCTCTGGAGATGAGGATTCGGCTGCGCTGCCACCATCAGGTAGAGTGGCGTTGCCCGAGTCAGATCCAGAGCTGACCGCTATGCTTTCCCGGGCCGCTGAGAGCGTCGGGCTGCACTGGAGGCCTCCGCCTTCTCCCGAACGCTCGAGGCTGGATGATTGGTTCCTGGGGGCGCAGGCCGGGCGTCGGCAGCCGCCTCCGGTTCAATTCTTCCCGGAAGTGCATGAGGAGGTTACTAAGTCTTGGAAAGCACCTTTTTCTGCCCGAAACAGACCTGAAACCTCCTCCGTCCTCACCACCCTCGAAGGTGGGGCGGCCCAAGGGTATGTGGACATCCCTCCGGTCGAGCGCGCGATTGCCATGCAGCTCTGCCCGCAAAGCGCCGCCGCCTGGAGAGGTAGTCCACGCCTTCCGTCCAGGGCTGTAAGTTCTCGTCCGCTCTGACGGCCAAGGCTTACAGAGCTGCTGGACAGGCCGCCTCCACCCTGCACGCCATGGCCCTCCTGCAAGTCCACCAGGCCAAGGCAAGGCGTTGAAGCAGTTGCACGAGGGTGGTGCTGAACCAGGTGTGCTGCAGGAACTGCGCACAGCGACGGACCTCGCGCTGAGGGCGACGAAAGTCACGGCGCGGGCACTGGGTCAGACGATGTCCACATTGGTGGTCCAGGAGCGCCACCTATGGCTGACCTTGGCGGATATGAGGGAGGCCGACAAGCATCGCTTCCTGGACTCCCCGATCTCCCAGGCCGGCCTATTCGGCAAAGCGGTGGAGGGCTCTGCCCAACAGTTCTCCGCCGCACAGAAGCAGACGGAGGCGTCTCGACACATCCTTCTTTTCTGCCCCGCGCGGTCTGCTCTAGTCCCGCACCACACCGCCGGCTGCAGCCCCTCTGTCTGTTCATCGCCGAGGGCGCCCTCCTGCGGCCTACACCTCCGCTCTGGCGCGGCCACAACAGCAGCCTTCACAAAGGCCTTCCCCCCCCCACAGCGCGGACCGCCTGGGGGACGCGGGAAAAACGGCGCAGCCAGCCTCAGGCACCTGCCAAGCCGTGAAGCGTGTGAAAGAAGGGCGACCCGGAGCTCTTGGATCTTGCTCTTCAGGAGATGGTGACCGCACCACTCCTTCCCCCGGAGGAGGGCCGGGGGGAGAATCCTTTGTTCCCGTTTTGTTCTGTTCCGCCACTGGCTACCCAGCCAGTGGTACCCAAAACTTCAATAAAAGAGCAGTTTACTTTGCCTCCGGGTCCCAAGAGGGCGAGGACGGCGATGCACGAGACCCAGTCTCCACACGGCCGACCCCTCTCATTTCGCCTATGGGCAGCAGGGTTCACGTTCAAGGACGCTACGACTCCTCACGAGCCCCCTGCCCACCAGTGGAGCCAGGTAAGTCGCGCGCTGCGTGGCCTCCCGGGTTGGGTCCCTGTGTTCCACTTCGCTGCCCCACTGCGGGTACGTCGGTGGTCTCCCTGGTCCGGCTAGTTCGGTCGCTGGGGGCCTGGTTAGCGCTCCCCAGGCCGTCTCGCTGGCTCCTGAGAACCATCAGACTCGGCTACGCGATTCAATTCGCCCTCCCAAGTTCAGGGGCATTCGGTTCACCTCTGTGCCGGACAAGGATGCTCCTGTCTTGCGTGCAGAGATCGCGGTCCTGCTAGCGAAGGACGCGATTCAGCCGGTCCCTCCAGCCGAGATGAGATCAGGTTTTTACAGCCCATACTTCATCGTACCCAAGAAAGACGGTGGGTTACGACCGATCCTGGACCTGCGCGTACTCCCGTTCAGGATGTTGACGCAGAAACGCATTTTTCAATGCGTCCGTCCTTTCGATTGGGTTGCAGCGGTCGACCTCAAGGACGCGTACTTTAATGTCTCGATTCTCCATCGACACAGACCGTTCTCCGCTTTGCGTTCGAAGGGCGAGCATATCGTACAACGGGCTCCCCTGCGGGCATAACTGTCGCCTCGTGTCTTCACAAAGGTTTGTGGAGGCAGCCCTGTTCCATTGGGGAAGCGGGAATTAGCGTTCTCAATAACGCGACGAATGGCTCATTACTGGCCAGTCACGAGCGCATTGTGCGAAACAGGATATGGTGCTCAGTCACCTCGCCGATTGGGGCTTCGGGTAAACGGGAAAAGAGGCAAAACTCTCTCCGGTGCAGGGGGATCTCTTTTCTCGGCATGGAGCGGGACTCGGTCAACCTCTCAGCACGTCTCTCAGTAGAGCGTGCGCAGTCGATGCTGAACTGCCTGGGGTCCTTCCAGTGCAAGACGGCGGTTCCACTGAGACAATTTCAGAGGCTCCTGGGGCATATGGCATTTGCAGCCACTGTCACGCCGCTCGGGTTGCTTCATATGAGACCGCTTCAGCATTGGCTTCACGACCGGGTCCCGAGATGGGCATGGCGACACGGCACTTACCGGGTTTCTGTTACCCCGTTCTGCCGTCAGACCCTCAGCCCATGGACAGATATGCCTTCTCGCACAGGAGTAGTATCCCTTGGGCAAGTATCCAGTCATGTTGTTGTGTCAACAGATGCCTCCGCAGGGGCTGGGGTGCCATGTGCAGTGGGAATGCAGCTGAGGGGCTCTGGTCGGGGCCCCGACTGCAACTGCCTCGAGTTGCAAGCAGTATAGCTGGCTCTGCGCCGCTTCAAATCGCTGCTACACGACAAGCACGTCTGGTCCGTACGGACAGCACTGCGACCGTTGCGTACATCAACCACCAGGGCGGTCTACGCTCCCGTCGCATGTCGCAACTCGCCCGCCATCTCCTCCTCTGGAGTCAGAAGCATCTGAGGTCGCTTTGCGCTGTTCACATCCCAGGCGAGCTCAATCGTGCAGCCGACTAGCTCTCACGTCAGCCCGCCCTTCCGAGAGAATGGCGACTCCACCCCGAGACAGTCCAGCTGATTTGGAGACGCTTTGGGGACACTCAGGTAGACCTGTTTGCCTCCCCGGACACGTCCCATTGCCAGTTGGTTTTCTCCCTGGCCGAGGGGACCCTTGGCACGGACGCACTGGCGTGCAGCTGGCCTCGGGGCCTACGCAAATATGCGTTTCCCCCAGTGAGCCTTCTCGCACAGACACTGTGCAAGGTCAGGGAGGACGAGGAGCAGGTCCTCTTGGTGGCGCCATACTGGCCCAGTCGGAATTGGTTCCCCGAACTGATGCTCCTCGAGACAGCCCCTCCTTGGCAAATTTCTCTGAGGAGGGATCTCCTTTATCAGAGAGGGTGCACCCTCTGGCACCTGCGTCCAGACTTGTGGAATCTCCATTTATGGTCCCTGGATGGGACGCGGAGGTTCTAGGTGGGCTACCTCCAGTGGTAGTAAACACCATCGCTTCAGCTAGAGCCCCGTTTACCAGACACGCTTACAGGCTGAAGTGAAACCTGTTCGTCGATTGGTGTTCTATTCCCGCCTGGAAGACCCCCGTAGATGCCCGATCGGAGTCGTGCTTTCTTTTCTGCAGGATGGCTTGGAGCGAAGGCTGTCTCCCTCCACCCTGAAAGTGTATGTTGCCGCAATTGCCACACATCACGATCCTGTAGATGGTGAGTCTTTGGGAAAGCACGACCTGATCATCAGGTTTCTCCGAGGGGCAAGGAGGCTGAATCCTCCGCGCCCTCACCTGTTACTCTCTTGGGATCTCCCCTCGGTCCTGGTGGCCTTGAAGGAGGAGCCCTTCGAGCCTCTGCAGTCAGTAGAGCTTAAGTTTCTGTCATTAAAGACAGTGCTCCTCACCGCTTTGGCCTCAGTCAAGAGGGTAGGGGACCTGCAGGCATACTCGGTCGACGATTCGTGCCTAGAATACGGGACGGGTAACTCTCACGTTGTCCTGAAACCCCGGCCCGGATATGTGCCCAAAGTTCACACCACGCCTTTCAGGGATCAGGTGGTGAACTTGCCAGCGCTGCCCCGGGAGGAGGCAGACCAAGCCATCGCTCTGCTCTGTCCCGTTCGCGCTCTGCGCATTTCCGTGGACCGTACGCGGAGCTTCAGGACCTCAGACCAGCTCTTTGTCTGCTTTGGAGGTCAGCAGAAGGGAAAGGCTGTCTCCAAACAAAGACTTGCCCACTGGTTAGTGGAGGCTATAGTCTTGGCATACCAGGCCCAACGTTACCATGCCCCCTCGGAGTGAGAGCACACCCTACGAGAGGAGTGGCATCTTCTTGGGCATTGGCGCGGGGCGCCTAGATAGCAGACATCTGTAGAGCTGCCGACTGGGCAACGCCTAACACGTTTGCGAGATTCTAAAATCTCCGTGTAGAGCCCGTGTCCTCACGTGTACTCGCCTCAGGTAGGCAGTAAAACAGGACCTGCTCTGTGTCAATCACGCTTGCTGCGCCATTCCCCTCACCGGACTGGATACGTGCGCTTTGTGCTCCTCAATCAGTTCCCCTTGGCAAACCTTGGTGGAGTTCCTCCCGCACCCTCGGAGGTCTGGCGTGGCGGAGCGCCAGGCGCCAGGCTCAGCACTCGTGTGCATGCCCAAGGTCAGCCCTTGTGCTGGGCTAGGTGCCCGTGTGTAGTGATTCCCCCTTCGGGTGATCCCACATGTGTATTCTTCCACGGTACGGCTCCCCTCACGGTAAGCCCGTGTCTTCCCTGGCAGTCGTTCACTGCCATCTCTGCTGGGTAGTGATCTCACCCCAGGGGGTTGAGTCTACCGCAGAGACTTCCATATGTAGTACTGCCCTGGGCCAGTCCATATGTGTAATTCCACATGATACCTCCTATGTGCGGGATGTGGCTTCCGTAGCGTCCCAACTGGGTACGCTTTCCCAGTGTTATCCAATGCACCACTGTATGGAACAGCAGTGGTGGACACCTCTGCCTAGCTGCTGTCCTATCTTCCGCCCCAGTTGGTGTGGGGGGACTTGCCGGCTTCCGAAGGGCACTGGAGGGGGTCAGCAATAGTGGCGTTTTCCATAAGGATCCCAAATTCGTCAGTCACGACTGACGTAAAGTTGAACGTGACTGAATGAAGGGAACGTCTCGGTTACGTATGTAAACCTCGTTCCCTTAAGGAGGGAACGGAGACGTTACGTTCCGTTGCCACAGTTGCTGTACCACCGCTGTACGGCCGGGGCACGTAGTCTCGGCTCCTCAGCGAAAAACTGATGTGCGTTTGCACGCGCTCTCCTTTTATACCCGCGCTGCGGGGCGGGGTGCGCGTGGCGAAGCACGCACGCCAACTGTCATTGGCTTGTTTAGTTAACACTCGAAGGTGATTGGGCTCTCGGGCGAGATCCCAATTAGTCAGTCACGACGTGACGTCTCCGTTCCCTCCTTCAGGGAACGAGGGTTACACAAGTCACCTAGACGTTATCAATTCACAATCTTTTCATTCCTTTTATCATGCTTGTGTCATTTAGATCCCTTGGCTAAATTTTCTAAATGAAACCGAATAATTGTGATAAGACTAATGTGATGGACAATGCAGTAAAAATAACCATAATTAGAGATCATGCCACTGTGGAAACAACTGGTGAAAGAATTATGATAATCTACAGCATCTATCGTCCTTGCACATCTGTTGCCATAAATCTGCTATTCAAATCAAATTTGCGATGCATGTGATCTGAGAAATGAATTGGACCATCTTTTGCCATTTACCAAATGCCATCTGTACGGTTCAAAGTCGCCAGCCTTTAGATGTGTAAATTTTCCCTCAGAGACGAGGTAAATCACTTTCCTATCATCCCTCTAGAAAGGAACATTTTTGCTTGGAATTACATCCAAATGGAAACATCAGCTCATTTCAAAGCATGACACTTATGAATCCCGTCTGAATCTGTTTCCTTGTCCGTATCTGCATCTCTGCTCATGCATTCATTTTTATATGACCTATTCCTCTAACTATAAAACAGGGTGATTGTTTTAATCCTCCTGTTGTAGAGGGCAATTTTACTGTGAGCTAATAAAATACAAATTCCATCTGCAGAAACGCTGACAGATTCCCCTTTAGGACAAATGTGCTCAGCATGCTGTAAAAATCCATGATAATTATCTTGCAATATTAGCTTTAGCACTGGAGGACACTCCGGGAAGCTCGTACTGTGTGCTGTTCTAATTTCAGGGCCATGCTTCTATGTAGTCTTCAGGGAGCACATACATATGGCGAATGGAATGAATACGCATGAAACAGCAAACAAAGCGGAGCGAGTTTAGCTGCTGATGAGCTCAGACAAACAATTTTAACCAAAACCAATTTATTATAATGAACCATTTCCTCCCAGCAAACCTCCAGCGAATTATTAGAGCTACCAATACAATCTTCACTGAATCTTTTTTTTTTCAAACTGCTGAATGAAAGGTAGCTGCATGGACTTGTGAAGAGTGAGAAAACACAAGGAAACTGAAAGGAAGCTAAAGGGAACTTAACCACTCAGAACCTTAAAGGGGTCATATGATGCTTTTTTAAAGATCATTATTTGGTGCATTTGGTGTAACAGAATATGTTGACATGCTTTCATGTTCAAAAAACACATTCTTTTTCAAATACTGTACATTATTGTAGGTCCTCTATGCCCCGCCTCTCACAAACGCTTAGTTTTCTACAAAGTCCCTCCTTCCGACAAGCGTCTGCTCTGATTGGCCAGCTGACCCAGTGCATTGTGATTGGCCGAACACCGCAAGCACTCGTCGGAAATGTAACGCCCCTTACCATAAACGCGAGCTTCATCTTTCAAAATAAATGTAAAGACAGAGGCCGAAAAGGGGAACAGAGTCACGTGACAGACACAGTGATGAAGCTGGTATGTGTGCAGTACACAAGCCACGGTTAAGACAGCTGACTCCACTGTGATGTGACCCCCCTCTCTCTCGCTCTCTCTCACACACACTCTCTCTCTCTCACACACACACACAACACACACACACACACAACACACACACACACACCACACACACAAACACAAACACACACACACACACGATGTGCAAAACTCTGCATTTGAACAGTCAATAGCAAATACTTAAAACTAATAACAAAACAGTAGCTGATTCAGGAGCACCAGATTGTCATAGCAAAGTAAGAACTACCTCCTCTCCTAGGTTCACAAAACAGTCGTCCATAAAATGCATTGCTGTTCTGATGTAAGTAATCTTGAAGATTTCTAAATGCATCTACTTTCGGAAGACCAAATAAAGATCTTTTGCTTTCGTCTAGAAACACACACAGCGTCTCCCTGACATGCTGCTTCAACACTAACTGCGGTTACTGAAACCACGCCTTCTTTCTTTGCATGCACATTTGGGCGGCATTATGCAAATATTTCCACATAGTGAGGTAGATATGTGGGGGCATGTTAGAACGAGCCATTTTAGGGGGGCGTGGCAGAGTCTTAACTTTGATAAAGAATATCTCTTTGGTTTTGAGACTTTAGTCTTTGCAACTTCAGGGATCTTATCTATGCACAATCAGCTTGTAACACTCCAAAGAGAAAGGAAAACTTGTGAACTTCGCCCTCGAGGACCCTTTATATCACAAAAGGATCCAGAGATGAACACCCCTCACATTTTTCTCAGGCAAGCATAGTAAAAACTCTAGTTATGACTCTTGTGTGAGGAATAGTGATCTATATTTTATACTTCTTTCCTGTGTAGAATGTAAATGTACAGGGTGATTTTACTACTCTAATGAATCAAAGACCTAAGCAGAACAGTGATATGAAAGAACATGTATAGGCTACACTTAACCTCACACAGAGCAGGAGAGACAGAGAGAGCCTTCGGGAACAATAGATATGCTATAATTGCATTCCTCTTCTAAGGTCACCTGAGGCTATCAGCTACTGGGTGGAATGTGCATTATAGGAAAAACCTTTTACACTATTAATGTGGGTCACTGGCAATACAGATAGATAGAAACAACTTTCAGCTGTGAGAAATCATGCGCACTAGAAACTATACTATTTCCCTGAACTCTGCTCTAGAGGTAGAGTAGAAGGCAGGTGGTGGAAATATCCAGCTTTTTCAGTTGCATGTGACTGTAATGGCACAATGGAAAACATGTAATTTGCCTCAGGTCCCATGAGAACCCTGAACCTCTGCTGTGGGAATAACCAGACTGGTGCCATTCTTGTGAAAAGTGAAGTCAGAGAATGTCAGGAACTCATTTCAGTCTTCAACTTCCTATTTTCAGCAGAAGAGTAATGGCCTAGAGCTTGGCTGACAGGGTGGTATGGGGCAAAAATGGAACAAATAAAACAACATTTAGTTGCTAGTACTTGGCAGGAGAGATGAAAGTTGTGGATCTGAAAAGCCGTTAACAGAAGTGAAGTGAAAATCTGGTGGTCAAGTTCTAGATAATTCACAATCTGAAATGTAACTGGACATGAGCTCTTCTCAGTTCCAATATAATGGAATGTGACAGCGCAGCACCTTCAGCTGAAATTGATTTTCTTTGAGCACCTCTAATATTGCCATCTGTCCTGAAGAGGGCAGAAGAGGCTTCATTTGTAGGCGTGCACTTAAACAGTGCCTTGATGCAGACTGAACACTGAGAGACACCAGATCATCAGTTTCTAGCAATTTATGTTCTCAGTGGTGGCATTCAGAAAAAGGCCTGAACTTCAAAACCCTCAAAAGGAACATTATGTTGAAAAAACACAGTGCTCTGGTTTCCATCCACAATCCAAACACATGCAGCATAGGTGAATTGAATACTCTTAATTGTCCAATGAGAGTGCACATGTACTGTATTAAGGACAAGTGGTTTGGAAACAATAAATAAATAAATAAAAGTAGTATTTGTATGATTTGTACTTCTAAACACTTCTAATTTGAGCCATGGAACACTGATTAATGCATAGAGATATGTTAAGCCCTTGTGCTTGTATGGGTGATGTGGGTTTGATACTGGCATGCATCATATCCTGTTCTCAAATGCAGATAAATGCAAATAAATATAAATACATGCAGCTGACTCTTTGTCAAATAAAATACAACACATTATACAATAACATATTGCTGAATATTATGAAAAAAAAAGTTTGCACTCATATGAATACCAGATTTATGTTAGTATGGGACAGATATGTAAAAACAATGGGAGCAATTTTTAGATCATTCATTTGTGGTTGTATGTTTCTGCAGGATTGCTTTTATGCTCTAATACAGTCTTAACAAGTGAGACATTTTATGCTACATATGACAAACATGTAATTTGCATGTCTGAAAGCTATTGTCGCGTCTGGACAATTCACCATGCCAGTAATGCTCTGACAATAGCCTAAAAAGCATTCCCAGCAGGCAGCAATAATGAGCCGGAATAGGACTGTATGTCAAAATGACACGGGACATAAAAGTGCTCCAACCATTTATGTTTAGTTCTGAACAGAGTAATCAAGCACAAGCCCGTTTTGAATAGAAGGCTGTGCAGTATAAAACAGAAGACAGTCTTATCTTTATGATGGAGGGTCAGTTAAGCTAGCACAGACAGCCTATGGTTTTTACGTCTGGATACATCTCTTTTTTGCTGTTTAGTTATAAGGGACCAATAGAAAATATGTTATTTGTGATATGTTTCCATAGGGTCCAGCATCCCTTCAGTCTTACATAGGACAAGCAGTTTGGAGAATCCATGGATGGATATGTTTCCAAATTATTTAACCCAAGAATAAAAATTGTGTTTTTCCAAACCCATATGCTTTCATTTTGTCTGTTAAACACAAAAAAAGTAATTTCTTTAAAACAACTGTTTTCTTTGCAACATAGGCACCAAAAATAGCACCAACATATAGAATCGATCAATCAATTAATTAATACAGTTACTGTATATTTTAATATATCATTTTTCAAATATAATGTTTAATGTAAAATGCATACATTTTAACAACAACTTTAATTTGGTTTTAAGGTGTTTCACAAATATTTTAAAATGTATCTCAGAGATATCATGAATGTTGTGCCTTTTATCAACCATTATATATTTCCAATAAACTCCATAGTGTTTTGACAACATTATGGAAGTTCATGTTGTGAAAACCAGTCCTAGCACAATAAAAATCCTCTACAACCAAACAAGACTTTGAAATATATCTTGATTGTTATCTGTGGTGGTGTTCATTCTCATAACCTTCTTCCAATCCTTGAAGGACATTTCTTGGAATGTGAAGATGCAGAAACATAAATTCTCTCTTTTGTTCCATATATGGCAGAGAAATATTGGACAGGTAATAAAGAGTGTGTACTTAGCCAATTTTCTATTTATCATAAAGACAGTTTTTTTAACCATAAGAGGACAGTACTCTGAAGAATTAACATGTTTATACCAGTCCGAAATTCTCTTCTGAAACTTTCTCATGTTGAAAAATAAATACGACCTCACGTTGTGTCAATCACGTTTACACACTGTCTCAGAAACATTCGTCTGTAAAAAAACAAACAAACTGAACAGATGTCTGTGCTTTTGCATCCGTAGCAAGCATTTTGATATGAAAGGATGATGAATACGAAGAAAAAATTCGGTGTACACTTACCTTTAGACTTGCTATTGCCAATAGATACACAGACACTTTGCTGTAGGCGTGTAAGTTATGCTGCTGCTGCGTGAATAGACATACATTAATCCCATAGCTGATTGAGACAGGAGGAGCTGGGGAGGGAGAGGGTCTCATTGGCTGCAGAATCAGCAGAGGCCAGTCAGTTTATTAACAGATATGATTGCTAGCAGATGTATGTAAAAGAACCAATCAGTCTGCACCATCTAGAGTTTCATGAGAGTTTCATGACATTTCAATCAAATCGCTGAACAGTTTTGGCAAGTTAAGAATGGAGTTGCTACTGTCAATAGATATAATATAATACAATACAAAATATACTGGTTGCTTGACCATATATTTTAAAAACTATTGCCTTGACTTATGTGTACATGGGTTACTGAAGCTCAGGGTTATTAGGATGCCATCCCCTTTAACCTTTGAGAAAATCCAGATATCTGAGCCTGTAGTGAAATTGCTCAAACTTACCTGTTAATAAAGCACACTGTGTGCCTGTAAGTAAAATATCAAGTTGCAAGCTGACAGAGATAGGAGAAAATAATCAATTTTATTTACTTATTTATTTATTTATTTTATTTAACACAGTGTTCCGAGAGGCTGGTCCAAAAGAGTAGTCATGTTGACTCAATGTGAACAACCAACAAAACGCAAGGTAACGTGTAAACTGCACATTCTGTCTCAGCTGCATCAGCCTCCAGAAGACTGCGTAAGAGTATTTTTGGGCAAATTAAAGCGGGGGGGGGCCTTAAATGCCACAGTGCAAATACATACAGATTTGTGCTGCGTGAATCTAGTTGCTTTCTCTATTAGCTTGAGTATGATGCTTGTTTTGCAAATAATTCTTGCAATAGAAGACTGTGCTGTAAATCGGAAGACAGTCTTATCTTTATGATGCAGGGTCAGTTACAATGCTTGGCTGTATCCTGACAGCTACTGCTGCTGTTGTTATTGACTCAAAATGCATATTTTTATGCTAGCTTTGCTTACATGCTTGATTGAATCCTTGCATCATACACACAACTTGCTAAAAATCTAATATGATTTAAACCGATTGCTTAATTTAGGAATCAATAAATGCAGATCATGCAACTAGTGACGGGAGCTTTTGAAACAATGCTTCATGTAGCTTTGGAACATTTACAAAGCTGAATCAGTTGTTCAGAGCTTGCATCAAACTCACCAAGTCATGTGATTTCAGTAGACAGGGCTTCGTTAAATCATGCTGTTTTGAACTTTGGTTTTGATGTTTTTTTTTCTTGAGATTTTCCCATCAGTACACATGTGATTTGGAAAAATGAAAGACTGTTTACTTATCTTAAGATGATACATTTTAGAGGAACTCTAAAAGCATTGAACCAGACTATTTATATGTTGAGTAAGCCAAAATTATGTCCTGTCAGATTTATACAATGCTAACACCACCATAGTACTAACCTTGAACTTTGGGGGTTAGAGAGATTTCATGATTGTAATTTTCTGAAACATTTGAGTGGATGCATTCCTTCCCCTCACAAACGGTCTATAAACCTCTTCCCAATTATCCTTTACACTGCAAGCACCATCATATCTCTCACATTTTCCTTGAGAAGTGAATATGATATCTCTTTACATGGCATCCATCTTTTGATTAATTTCCTCCCAGCCAGCCTGAATGCACCAGTGTAGATATCAGCGCTATCACATTCACTCTCATCACAAAAATCTATTGCATTAAAAACCTTCACTCCCTCCTAAATCCATTTTTTTTAGTTTAACGGCACAAAACCTGACCACAAACAGATGATACAGAATAAAACATCGTCTGATGGCACAGTGGGCTTATTATATTATAGATCATTCTATCTTCACTAATGTGGCTGGAGGAGGGTAAGACTCACCTGAAAATGTGCCAAATGGCCATTTATCATGACAAAACTTGTATTTTATTTGCAGACAAGGGCATCTCAATGACATTAACACACACAGCACACTTTCAGCAGGGTTTTTGGGGGGCCAAACCCCTTTTGTATTGAATATAAACTTGCATATTTTGTAAATACCTGTACATTTCTGTGCAGAGGTGGACAGTAGTGAAGTGTTTTAACTCTGTTGTAAAAGTACTTTTCAAGTGTCTGTACTTTATCAGTGTTTTTCTTTAGAAAAGTTTTACTTCACAAGATTCCATAGCATAATATTGTACTTTTTACTGCACTATGTTTCATATTAAATCTCATTTAATACTTACATTAGAAATCCAGTACTTTTACATTATTTTTTTTTTTTTTTTTTTTTTTTTTTACTCAAGTAAAAATAATTCAAAGTTTTACTTGAGTACAAGAAAGTCCTACGTTTTAAATGTTCTTAAGTATTAAAGGGGTCATATGATGCAATTTAAATTTTTCTTTTTTTTTGGAGTGTTACAAGCTCTTGGTGCATAAAGAAGATCTGTAAAGTTGCAAAGACTGAAGTCTCAAGTCCAAAGATATATTCTTTATAAAAGTTTAGAGTCAACTACGCCTACCTAAAACGGCTTGTTCTAATACGCCCCCACATGTCTACGTCACTATCGGGGAAGATTTGCATAACGCCGCCCAAATGTTCCGCAAAGAAAGAAGGCGTAACTTTTATTCTGGCTGTAGTATTGTTGCCGTCGCCGCCATGTCGTGAAGGCGCTGTGTGCTTCGTTGTGAAAGCGAAACTACTTTGTTTGGCCTTCCAAAAATGGACGAGTATCTGCTTCGTTTTCATGATGGAGCTGATCCGTTCTGGTCGCTGAGGAAATACATCAACTTCTTGCTGTGGTTCGCCGGATCGGCTTTCACGTGGACGAAGCGGAGTCCAGCCCGAGGTCGTCACATGTGGTTGCCACTCATTGCTCCGGCCGGGCAGGGCATCATCACAATATGGTTAAGGGGCGTAACATTTCCGTCACAAACTTGAGGAATTCAGTCAATCACAACGCACTGGATAGCTGACCAATCAAAGCACACCTCACTTTTCAGACCGATGAGCTTTGTACAAATCGACATGTTTCAGAAAGGCGGGGCATAGAGGAGAAACAATAATGTACAGTGTGTGGAAAATAATGTTTTTTTTTATCTTTAACCTCATAAACACATTTCATTACACCAAATACACAAAATAATGTTCTTTTTAGCAGGATCATGTGACCCCTTTAAAGGTAAAAAAAAAAAACTTTTATTTATGAAATGTAGTGCAGTAAAAAGTAATTATGCTTTGAAATGTAGTGAAGTAAAAGTTTTCCAAATTAAAAACACTCTGATAAAGTACAGATACTTTTTAAATTTACTTGAGTAAAGTAAAAATAAATCTGTTTCGGTGCATAAATTCTTCACAGAAAACATTTGCTGTGCTCAACATAAATTTCATCATCATTATGCCAATCCATTAAAGATGCTAAATTTTGAATGGATTTTTTTTTATATTGCAAACATCATTTTCCATGATGATGCAATGCTTTAATGATGAAAAAGTGTCATATTTTCTGTGTGCATTGAGTGATTTAGATTAAACTTCAGCTGTTAGACTAAACATGAGCTGATGTTTTGTCATGGAGATTGTTCACATACAGTACATGTGTGTCTCTTACAACAGACTTGGAAATACTCATTTTGTGTGCAAAAAAGGTTTATTATTCTTTTAAATGTAAATTAAATGTAAATATAGCATTTCAGTGTAAGACTTCAACATTTTGTCATTTGTAAACTGAAAAATAATAAATAAAAAAGCAATGTTTATAAAAAAAATAAAATAAATGACAGGTGTGACATATTAATCGTCTGACATTACTGACACAAAATTCAGACAAAACCCCTACACTTTGCATTCTCCTACCATATGGTGCTACTTGAAATTTCATTTGGAGAAGCACTATATGAAATTAATTTATTATCACATGCGCAGAATCTAAATGTATTTAAAGCACTAAAACTTTCCATCTGTACAAAGTGAAAGAGATCAAAAACAAGCAGATAGGAGGCCATCAATTCAGGGTATTTATTTTCAGTTGAAATGATTGGACCAGTTGAAGTTGTTTTAGATTTTCTTTGATTTAGGAGATACTTTAGCATCTGAGCATTCTCCTGTAATAAAACAGTAATTAGACGTAAGTGAAAAATTCAGTTATTTTATCAGTGACCATGAGGATCGATAAAATATACTGTTCATTGGCAATATGGCGATGTTTTCCTCAAGGATGCCGGTGTCTAGGGAGAACTGCTTAAACTTCTCCTTCAAGTCATCAGTTATTTTTCTGGTACGAGCTGTGACCGTGACACATTCAAAGTCTGTTTAGCATTGTTTCATAAAAGCATTTAAGCTATATTGTGCAATGTAGACAAAGGAATCTCTTACTGTGAAGTTTGTTGAGAATCTCAGATTCCCCTTCCTTGGTCTTGATGGTGTGAACAATAGCATACTTATCAAATTTGGCATCAACCACACGCATATCATTGAAATTTCCCCAAACTGATAGAATTAGACACATTTAGGCTGAAGAAACCGAAGTATGGATGATAAAAAAGCAATCTGACAACAAAAACCAAAAGACTTACGCTCGTTGTTGAAGACAAAGCGTCCAGGAATCTCAGTTTTCTTGGCAAGATGATGCATCCTGAAGCAGGAACCATCACTCCTAAGAAACAATTTAAGCAATTATGAGAGAAAAAAGCAAAGCAAAAATGAGAACATTCATCAAGACTATTCTTTTTTAACACTAAGCTAGCTTACTTTAGATGACTGTAACTGAGGTCAAGGTCTCCATCTTCAGTGGGCACCATTACGGCAGTTGCCATCTTCATGTCAGCCTTGAGATGTGTGACAAACCTTTCTGCATTTGTAGCAAAGCCAACGAGATACCACTTTCCTCCCATCTGTTTTTTTTTTTGTTGAAAATATAAACATAACATTAAACCAAACTTAACATGAGAAATTTCCCAAAACCCCCTGACAATATCAAGATACCTTAATTTATATTATTTTACAGTAAAATTGCAAGGTACATTATATTTTTTTTTACCTTTTCCAGGTCGAAGTCAGGCATAGGCATGACTTGAGCAGAGATGAACACCGCACAGAGCAGAATGCACAACGATTTCAATACGACAGTTGTCATGGCTGAAGATAGAGTTGTCTTTCTGCTGTCTTTCATTAGTGATGATTGGCAACCTCTGTTTTATAGTGTAAAGTGACCCCTCAAACCCTCCTTACTTGAGTCCCTCCCAGCTCCATGTAAAGTTACACAACACACAACATGCACATGTGGATTTTTCCAGTAGTTTGAGGGAGTTCAAGGGCAGATTTAAATGCTTTGTTTTGACCCCCAGACTGATGTCTCAATTTGGCCTTTGAATGTATGCAAACGTGACTATTGAAGTTGATGTCTGAATTAAGCAACATTTCCATAAGACAATTCTGTGGCATAAATAAAAACGTTTGTAATAAAATGTCAAAAAAAAAAAAAAAAAGCAAAACTGTACTGCACAAACACATTTTAGAATGCTGGATTTGCAACATGTTTACCCCATTTTTTTCCCCTGTAATATCTAGAATGGATTGAGGGAAATCACCACTTTCAAAGCTTATTATCAAGGAAGTAAGATATCAAAACGAGAGGGATACATCCCTTTCTATATCTATGCTAGTAATACTAGTAAAGTCCTACTTACTACAGTGAAAATGATGTTAAAAGCTAGTATGTCTATTGCTCATGATCAAACTAAGAAATTTAATTTTTAAAAATCACAAAATCATGAAATTACAAAATAGCTATACCATTTTATTTTCAAACTATAAAATACTATACTATAACTATAAAATAACGTTTTAAGCATGCATATGCTGAGCAACAGAATGTTTTCTCAATATGCTCACAATCACAGCGTAAAATGATGATGAGATGAGTCTGAAAGTCAGGTTTACTGTAGGTCATATCTAGTGGACAAAGCAATGAGAGTTGTTAGGTTTAATGTAGAGGGGAGACAACAAACAGAGATTATATAAAATTGTATTGTTTCTTTGCATTACAAAATTCAATTGAGGTTATGCACGTTAGCAACACATGCCTGCAAATCTGAGATGGGTTAGAAGTGGCTTACTTCAACTAGCCAATGAGGGTGGTGACAATTTGCCAGGGGTTAACAGACTTTTGGCAGTATTTGTTTGTTTGTTCATTTGTTTGGTTCCAGGGCCGAAACGAAATTTCCACTCCCAATCCCAATCCCAATCCCAAACAAGATCATTTAAGATTACATACAAACTAACATAAAACTGATTATGTAAACACTCAAATCTTAAATAACAGCATTGATACTTTTCCAAATTATAATTGTATATTCAGTCCAGTGAAAATGTCCAGCGAAAAGCAGGGTCAAAATAAAATAGGAACCAAAATAATCAAGGGGAACCAACCTATACAGAAGATGTTACAATTTCACGACTGGGTTTTTGTGGCCACGTATGCGCTATAGGAAATTATTAGTTCCCCTCCAGAATTCTTGTCCAACTTGTGTGTTTTTTCGCTGTGTAGGCTACAGTATGTACAGGAAACATAAATGATTATAAGGGTGACTATGATACTTTAATGTGAAATTTGCTGTGATGTTTTAGGCTCTGCTTTAAGGCAAGTTTATATTGAGAAAAAACAAGACCCCAGACCACCCATGTTGGCAAACACAAACAATAAAAATCTGTTTTCATATATATTATATATATATAGTGAAAATATTTTCACAATTATTGTACATACCTATATTTTCTAACATAAATATATTTTCTACCAATATGTTTTTGGTACTTTTTTTTGTATATTTTTTAAAATATACAAAAGTATAAATATATTTTATAGCATTACACACACACACACACACACATACAGTGGTGGCCAAAATTATTAGAACACCTGACAAATTCAAAATATTGACCTGTTTTTGCCTCCAAAACATGATTTCATTTAATAATGTTCATGAAACATGCCGATGGTCGCTCTGAGTATAACAAATATAAGATATAAGTCATACTTATTTTTAACTTTGATATTTGGTATGTCCACCTTTTGCAGCAATTACAGCAGCACATCTCTCTGGCATAGTGTCAATATATTTCCCAAATTTGCTTGATGGGGTTGAGGTCTGGACTTTGAGGGGGCCAGTCCATCATTTTCAATGTTTCAGCGGATTCCTTCCGTCGCAGGTAGTTCAAGCAATAGTTCGTTTTAGGGGTATTGTAATGGTCAATTCAACAATGACAACTGAAACCTCTTAAATATTCCAAGTGTTCTAATAAGTTTGGCTGTGTGTGTGTGTGTGTATAATGAATTTATTAATGAAATTAATAAAGATTAGTTAATTTTACTGAATGAGATCAAAAAAGTCAAAAGTATAAAAAAAAAAAAAAAAAAAAAGATCCAAACTTCCCATCACTAGTTGAAGCAACACACTTTTCGAAATATTGAGCTGATTGCCTGAGCTCTGTTTTCTAAAACAATTTTAAAGCAGTCCAGGTCAGGAAGCATACATTTAGATTATTTAATCCATAGCTTTACTAACATTCCTTACACCAGTTTTCTTCTACAGCTCTGTTCACAGCCGTCCATGTTGCCACACGCCGATTTGGATGATGACTCAGGTTTATCATTAACTGCTCCACAAACCCACACATACTCATGTACACAAAAACAGACCTTCAATATACAGTGGTATGCAAAAATACAAGATAGCATAATGCAACATTACAGTGCAAAAGGAAATAATGACACCCGAGGGCATAAGCATTGAAAGTGCAGTACTTGGTTGGCAATTCTCTAGGTGCTTGTGTGTACATTAGTTAGACAGACAGAGGGCATCTGTGTGTGTGAGTGACAGGAAGTGGGTTGATGGGCAGTAGTGTGATAGGAACTGACAATAATTCGATTCCAGCTGTCTGAGGCATCCTGACCTGGAGTCATGCTGATCAGATTAGGAAAAGGACACCAGCAAACTTCTGAAAATCTATGACTTCATCTCTCTGTGGGAAGGACATCTATTTAGTCATTGCGGTTGGGTATAGTAACAGAAGACATCCTCTCTTATCACTTTCTCTCTACTCCAACCCAGGCTCTTCTGAAATACATGACACTGGCTACATTTTTGCAAAGCTGCAAAAACATACCTGTACATTTCACTGCAGTTTCCAGCGGAAAAGAACACTAAAGGCAGTAAAACACCAATAACTTTTCCTTTTTCGAATTATGATTACAGGGGCAGATTATTGATTAATAAAATCTATGTTTTTGCGTGGTTTCTTGTTCTGATCCTTAAAGTATTTTTACCATAGTGCATTATTTGTAACTGAACACATTTTGATGTTTGCATCACATAATTCACTCCATATGTATGGCTTTTCTGCAGTATAGCAAACTTGCTTGCCAGCTCACCTGGTACAGCCTTGCACTTGTGATGTGGCGAGCTTGGGTAAGAGGCCAGTGAAACACTAATAATGATAAAAGAGTTTAAAGACTCACAAAAGCAAGCTTATATTAGCATACTTGCTACAGTAAATGCTTTTTTTTATATATTGCTTGTTTTTGCACACACTACACTGAGTTATTAAAATGCTGGGTTATTTTTTTAACCCAAATGCTGGGTTCAGCCTGTTGGGTCATTTTATTGGGTTGCTTTTAATATTTTTACCCAGGTGCTGGGTAGTTTTTCTCTTTAACTAAGTTGCTGGGTCATTTTTAACGCTGGGTTATTTTTTTCTACCCAACTGTTGAGTTGAGCCCAGTGTTGTCAAGTTTGCGGTTTTCCCGCGGAATTGGGCTATACTTTAACATTGTTGCCGCGGGTTGTTTTTCATGTCTGCGGGTTGAAGTGACCCCAATAATGTGATATTTAGCCCCTAAAATGCGAATTTTACCAGGGCAACCCTGCCAAAAAAACGTGTATTTTACCCCCCGGAACGCGATTTTTAACGGGGGACCCCCCTCGAAACGCGATTGGGCTAGTTTTGAGTAGCAATTTGGCAGGTTTTGTTGTGAAAACCTGGCAACCCTGAAGCCTCTCGCCGAAAAACCAGCTGCTGAGTTACAGTCAGAGCGTGGTCTTATCGAGTCCTCTACTGGAGAGAGCGGTTCTCAGCAGTAGCCCCTCACTGCACAACACAAGATCCAGGGGGCGTGGTTGGATCCAGATCTAGGGAGTGGAGATGGGTGGGTTTAGGGATTAGGGGGTGGAGACGGGTAGATTTAGGACTATGTGAGGAGGGAGGAGTTGGATCTGATCCAACCACGCCCCCTGGATCTTGTGTTCTACAGTGAGGACCATCTCTCTCATCCCGCCGCTGTCCGTTGGTGCGAGCTGTCTTTATTTCTTTTATTTCAGTGAAATAAAGGTTTGTATGCATTTTATTTCATTTATAAAGTCTTTAATGAGGTGTAAATTATATTATTTTACACAACGCAACATAATGCGCCAGCAGCGGTCGTTTCGCACGATGGAAACGCCTTTGCCTTGCATAAAATAAATGGATTTTATTGGTTATAATACTGAGTGTAATCTAATTTGATATTAAAATATGTTCTCTAATCTCAGTACTGTTTGTGTATGGGCAGGTTTTGGAGTCAGTTGTGGCATCTTTCAGCTACGAGTGAAATGCGAGGCTGCGGTCTAAAGTTTGCACTAAGTTCCCCCACGAACAGCAGCCCTTCACCAGCTCAGATTTCAGCGACATACCGGAACGAGAATTAGCACTATTTCAGAAAAAAGTTATTACAGAGAACGGTTGAATACAATTAAATTAAATGCTACTTTTAAATGTGCCTTAAATGTTTAACCCAACCTTCTGGGTAGTAACCCAACCGCTGGGTCAAAACAACCCAGTTGCTGGGTTTGTCCCTATTTTACACAGCACTGGGTTGCATTTAGCCCAGCATTTTTTAGAGTGTAGTTTTCAAAACTGGTTCTCAAACCTGTTCTGGAGGACCCCCTAGCCCTGCACCTTTTGTATGTCTCCCTTATCTAACACACCTGACTCAACTCATCAGCTCAATTTCTTCTCAATTTATTTACCCAAATAAATTACATTTGTCTTGTATTTTGTCCATGGGTGTTCTTGCTTAATAATAAATGTTCATCTTTTGATTGTTGCTGTTGAATATAGTAATTATGTTTGTGATTTTTAATTTCCAGCCCATTTTAAGCCAGCAATATAATCATTTTTAAACAATAGATGACTTAAATAAAACAACCCAGCATGGTGGGTAAAAACGTTTAACCCAACCAGCTGGTTCAAAATAACCCAGCATGTGTTCTGTCCAATATTTACCCAGTGTTGGTTTGCCAAATAACCCAAGTTGGGTTGTTTGTAACCCAGCATTTTTTAGAGTGTAGGTGGTACTCTCCATTGTTTCTATTGCACAAGGTGGAAACATTTTATGTGGTGGTGATGGGCTGGAGGAAGGGATGTATATGTCTCATTGTGGACATCAGGTAGGCACCCTCCTTCCTTGGCACCCCCAGATGTGTCCCCCTCTGCTTTTACCCTTACTCTATTGCCTTTGTTGTTACGGGCCCAGACGATGTTCCTCCTCTTAATCCAGAGCTGTCAACTCACATGTTGCATCGGCACTGGTGAGCACCTTGACAGCTTGCTGTTGGGCTTGGTCTTGAATTCTTAATTCCTTAAGCATGTTGATGGAAGATCTACCTATGAACCTTCGACAGTCGACTTCAACTGAGCAAACCTTTGTTTTCCATCCATGTTATTCTGCGCTGGTTGCCAGCTCAGCATACTTAAGGTTCTTACAATCGTAGGCCTACTCAGCAGCATCCTCCTAGGGCACAGTGAGCCCTGTTATGTACACAGTGCAAATTGTGGAGGACAAAAACTGGACCAGTGTCTGGGGTTTTCACTTTGACCTCAAATGCAAGATCAATGCACTTTATTGGTGCACAAAGGCATAACAGAGGAGGCAGACTGCAGAGAAGCAACGCATTATTTTTCAAAAATGTAGGCTACTCATGGCCAGGTTTTTTCATGACTCAGGACTGTTAAATTAACCTGCATCTGCAATGAAGAAAAAAAAAAACCTTATGGACCTGAAAACCTGAAAACGTGGCAAATTGTACCCAGAGCAATGCATTTCAGATTTTGCAGAAATGTTATGCTGAGTTACACATCAGGTGAACTCAGCAATGAGGGAAGGCAAGATTCATATGTAGTAGTTTATTTAAGTAATAACAATAAGAACAGGGGGGATATTCCAAAAAGTAGGTTATGTGACATACCCTGGTGTGTTTGAGTGGGTAACCTCAGCTTTCGGTTCCAAAATCGGAGGTAAATTTCAGGGTATGCAAGTAAAAACGAAAATTGGCATAACTTGAGTCGACCCTGAACAAAACTCACCATCAACGATTACAGGAAAGAATACGCAACAAGCTAACATGGAAAACACGAGGGCTTAAATGCTAGACAAGGGGAACACATGACAAAACCAACCAATGAGCAAACAGAACTGAGAACCACATGGCAGGACATTAACCAATGAGAACAAGACACATGAACAAGACAACCAATCAGAACATGACATATACACTTGACAGGATAACATGAGGATCAAGGGAACAGCACATGACAAACAGGACTAAACTAAAAAAATAAAAGACAAGAACACAAACAAAACCCAAACCAATGTGACAGAGGGAAACACAATGGCTATGTTTAAATTAAACCAGACACACCTAGATACAATCAAATATCAACAAGAAGAAATACAGGAAACAGGAACCAGGCAAAACGTCTCGGGTTGCGTCCTCTAGTTTTTGTGCCATGCTGCAGACACAAGCTTCAGACAAAGAAGTGAATGATGATGTGTGCTCCCGGCGCCTATTTATATTGTAGTCGCACCGGTAGTGACGTCATGTCTGTCGCCGGCCAACGAGTTGTTTTTTTTTCAATGTAGGCTTCAGACACGGTCACGACGAGGCATTCCCCATAGAGACCCCTAGAGGACGCAGTGTCTCGTTCCCCTCAGGGAACCATGGTTACACAAGTAACCCGAGACGTTCCCTTTCGTGGAACTTCGAACTGCGTCCTCTAGGGGTCGCTATGAGGAACGGTTTACCCACGCCGCAATGCCGAGGGGAGTGCAAGCCAGAACCATGGCGAGCCACTAAGTACCAACTACACCATATCGCTATGGGAGTTGCCCCTGTCCTGGACTTAGACGGCTGTCAGTGACATTACACCCTGCGGCCAGAAGCCTAGGGTGCCAAGGGACATTACTAGAGCCTCACAGTGTGCAGGTCCCACTGGACAAGATTGGTAGTAGAACCCAGGCTACCAGTAGTCTACCACGGGAATCAGTCTCTCGAGATTAACCTCTGGTGTAATGAGGGCGGCTGGCTCGGTGCCCAGAACTGCGGGACGGCAGGGGCCACCGTACCAGCTGTGCCAAAAGAAGCCTCCTCGGAGGTGGCGCCAGGGCCTAGAATCATGAAGGATTCCTTTACGGGAATACGACCAAGAGCCTACTTATTGGATCAATTACTAGTCTTGGCCTGTCACTCAGGGCTACCTCACTTACAGAAGGGCCTGTCTCAAGAGGCCTCTAGTGGAAACACTCTGTCAGAGCAGGTATTCGGGGATACCATGATGAGTGGGTCCCAGGCGGAACCGGGGTTTTTAGACCACTCAGAAAAAGAGAACGAATCTGTGCGCGTAACTCTTACCATATAGGTTTTTAGAGAAGTGGGCAAAGTAGAACGTGCGCACTTACCACTTTCGTGGAATTTTAGAAAAGTGGGCAAAGATACCGTACCAGCATGTGGATTTTAGAATGTCCATATGTTGATGGATACAACCGTTCTGGGGGGTTCTCGTGGCACTTCTGGAGGGCAGCCTATAGATGGAATCCTGAGTAGTCATCAGTCTCACCTACGGCTATCACGCTGGCGTGGCTAGCCGCGAACCTGTAGCTGAGGGAGCAGACATCCATTCAGCGGGAGCTCGGCCTACAGCACGTTCCATTGGTGGAACGGTTAGCAGTTATCAGCTGGGGGAGCAACATGCCCAGTTCTCACCGAGAAGGGGACTCGACCTGCAGCGCGTTCCAACTAGTGGAACCAGCTAGTAACAATTTCGGCATGGGAGCACACGCCTGGTCCTCAGACGCACAGGGGGCTCAACCTTTACCCATGCCGGGCTTTCCCCGGCTGGCAGTAGCTCATTCTAGCTGGGGGAGCCCAAACCCAACTCTCACCGAGAGGGGGGGGCCCCCAACCAGCAGTATGATTAAAAATCAGAGGGGTAGCATCCTGCAGGCTAGCCACATCGCCAGCGCACCAGGGAGGCGGAGGACGGCCCAATCCTACGGATGCAGCTGGTTGGGGGGGGGGGGGGGGAGGAGGAGTCTTCTGGAAAGACAGCGAGCTCAAGCCTCTCATGAAAGAGACACCTCCGTTTTTCCTCAGCGGAGGAATACTGTTCCCATTCCAGGTAACCCTTTCATGAAAGAGGAGCAGTGCTCAACATTACCACGAGGACAGCCCATGGAGCGAGGGATTCAACTCCTCGGAGAGGATCCTGCTCGCCAGACGACACCCTCTTAGTACCCCTTGATATCGAGGGGGGCAGTGCCTCCTGAGTGCGTCGATCGAGACACACTGGTTGAGAGGAGCCCAGGAAATCGGGGTCTAACCATCTCCGAAACGGAACGAAGTCCGAAAACGCGTAACCCTCACCGTACAGGATTTTAGAGAGGTGGGCAAAGAAGAACGTGCGCACCTACCACTTTCGTGGGATTTTAGATAAGTGGCAAAGCATAGCGTGCACACCTACCACCTGGGTGGAATTTTAGAAATATGAGCACTCTTACCATAATCTTTGGATTTTCTCGGACGTAATGGCCGGTCGGGAACAGCAGCTCCAGCACCCTCCTCAGAGGTGAGGGGAGTGATGTCTCCAGGGTGTGTCGGCCAAGACACACTATTTGAGTGGAACCTAGGGTACTGGGGTGTTAATCCACTTTGAAACAAAGGTAACGAAGACAGCACGCGTAACCCTTACCTTCACAGGATTTTAGAGAAATGGGCAAAGAATCCCGTGCCCATTTACCACCTAAGTGTAATTTTAGAAAATGGGCAAAGCAACACGTGCCCATCTACCAGCTATGTGGATTTTAGAAAAATGTGCAAAGCTTCACGTGCACATTTACCACTCACGTGGATTTAGAGAAATGCTCAAAGCCTTGCTTTATGTGGACATTTACCATATTATCTGGATTTTAAGTTCATGGAAACCCGACCATATCGGCCAGCTGGAAGCGGCCGGCTCATACATCTCAGTGGCGATGGGAGCCCTGCCTAAGACAGCCTAACACAGGAGGATGCTGGTGATGCCCCTGTACCTCCTGTTCGTTGCCTCAGCAAGAAGGAATACGCCGGTGGCCAGGAAGCCCCTCGGGGCGACCAGGCACTGTAGCCCAGTCCGGGTGCAACGCAGCGTAGCCCCGGGGGCCTGATGTTCACGAAGGCTCCCGCAAAAGCCCGTGTTCGGCCGCATGATCCAGGAGGTATGAAGCCGAAGCCCGGCTTTTTTTACCGTCTGGACATATGTCGACGAGTGACACGCCTACTGCAAGTAGAGCACATGGCTTCTGAGCCCAGCAACGGCACCTCATCGAGGGTGTCTAGCAAGGGACAGAAACGTACAGGTCCCGGGAAACACTGCAATGGAACTATAGAAGGTTACACACACACAGCCATCTTAGTCCGTCCTCAATATACAGATATCATGATATTTGGATCGTACTCACCCCCATGACTTCTGTGCTGGAGCTCTGCTCCGAGGCTCTTATGACCGGGGCGCGAGTCGCGACACTAGCCCTCTGTGCCCGTCTCTGACCCTCAGACCGAGACGGGCCAGGACCCCTGGTTTGTTCGGGCTCAGACCTGGGCCTTCGTGGTATGAAGGACTTGAACGGTGCTGAGCGCGACTTCGCCTCCCTGAATTTGTCAACCACCATCTCAACGGAGGTGCCAAACAGTTCAGAGGGCGAAACCGGGGCTTCGAGAAGAAAGCCCCTTTCTTTCTTCCCGATGTCCGCCAAGTTCACCCACAACTGCCGCTCCGTCATCACCATAGCAGCCATCTCTCTGCCCATGGCCGAGGCTGCCTGCTTAGTAGCCCGGAGGGCTAAGTCTGTGGTGCGCCGCAGCTCAGCCGTTTCGCCAGAGGAAAGGCCCTGCCCCTCATCCAGGTCCTTCAGCAGGTCAGCCTGGTATGCCTGAAGCACCGCCATCGTGTGCAACGAAGCCACAGCCTGACCTGCCGCTGCGTATGCCTTGCCGTTCGTGCGAGATGTGGCTAGAAGGGCCCGGATGGTAAAAAAAAAAAAAAAAAAAAAAAAAAAAAAAGAAAAAAAAAAAAAAAAAAAAAAAAAAAAAAAAAAGAAAAGAAGAAAAAAAAAAAAAAAAAAAAAAAAAAAAAAACAAGCAGGAGATTTGAGGGATGACGTCTCCCCCAGAGAGAGATAGCTGGCTAGCGTCTCTTCCACAGGGGGCATCATCCCATAGCCGCTTTCGCGCATTGACTCGATGTTCGCATAACTCGTATGCTGAGACCGATATGTGCTTGAGGAAAACGGCCTCTTCCATTCCTTTTCGATCTCTGTATGGAGATCAGGAAGGAAAGGAAGGCTCACTTGAGCTGGAGGTGTATGGCCAGAGAGATAACGTTCGTCGAGGCGACCTCGCGACGTCACCTCCTTGGCTTGTTTCCACGGTAATTCGAGCCTTGCCGTGGCCCGATCCATTACCTCTAACAGCTCATCATATGCAGGGCAGGTGGATTGGGAAAGCTCAGCCACCAGGCAAGGTCCACCTGAGATCCCCACAAACTCATTCTCCTCCGTGCCTCAGCAGCGGCGGGTCCTGAACCGCGGGAAACCGATGGTTGTCCCTCTCCCCTCGAGAAGAGAGACAAACGAGAGCGGAGCTTCTTCAGAGAAAAGCTCTCACAGTGCACACAGATTGCCCCCTCGAGGACATCGCGTGCGTGCTCCTCGCCCAAACAAACAACGCATAGATTGTGTGTTTCATCAGATGTTAAACAACGTCAGCATGGATGCACACATCCTTAAACGCTTCGCTAGTGCTCGCCATAGTAGGAAATGTATATTATTTCATATGCACGCTTCAAACAGACCGGTCAGTGAAGACGAAGAAGAGAATATGTTCTCCCGGCGCCTATTTTGTACTAGTCGCGGCGGTAGTGACGTCATGGCTGTCGCCGGCCAAACAAGTTGGTGTTTTTTCAATGTAGGCTTCAGACACGGGTCACGACGAGGCGTTTCCCATAGCGACCCCTAGAGGACGCAGTTCGAAGTTGCACGAAAGGGAACTACAAATTAAAAGTCAAAAACAAGACAAGAGCACAGTATAGATGAAGAATACATAATATGTAACCAGAGTGATGTATTTCCAATGGGGGTTTCTCTAGTTAGTTTATCTAGATTTTTTTCTTTAGCGTTAATTTCTACTTAAATATTTAAGGCGAGATGTTTTTCTTCTGTGGAACACAAAAGGATATATTTTAGCCAACATTTTAAAGGAAATATTTTAAGGAATGTTGGTGACCAAACAGCAAATATCAAAATATCTTCTTTAATATGCGACAGAAAAAAGATACTATGCCCACAGGTTTGACTAGCTAGTATTGAAAATGCATAGTAATGCACATCCGTAGGTTTGCCAGAGAACATGAATGTGGATTCAGTGCCAATATTTGTGGACACATTTTGGACATCTGTTCACTGTGGTGGTTTGCAATGCTGGCAGGATCCCTGGACAACAATACTGAGACATACTGTGAAATGTTGATTCCTGGTAAAAAAAAAAAAAAAAAAAAAAACATTCACTCACAATGCTATCCATGATTCTCCCTTCTTATAACCATCCTAGGAATAATACCCATTCTCAGATTTAGTAGATAGAGCACTAGTCTGATTTGAGAGAACATTATCTTCCTTGCTTTCTTTTCATATGCCCCCAAGGACCCTTTGGGCTTTTATCGCAAAATGATTTCAAATGAAATGGGATTGTTTGCATCAAACCACTATTTTCTGAGGAAGTAAGCAATTGCTCTATGCACAGGGGGGATTCTCATATTCTAATAGGCTTTTCATATCAGGAAGTTGAAAATATTAGAAGATATATTGGCATCACTGGTGTGTCTGTATTCACTGTTTTTAAGGTTCCTACTCCCTCTTTGAATTTTTCTGAATTTGAATCTTTGAAGATATCTGTAATTGGTTGGTATAGAGGATAAGGTTTAGTGATGGCACCAAGTCTGGAACAAGAGAATCTTGCCCTCTCAGCTTGCAAATCTCTGTCTCAGTCTTACCATCTTTCTGTCTCCATGTCAAAGTCCATTAATGCCGAGTCACTCTTCTCTAATCCAGCACTTGCCTGGCCAGCAGAAAGAGCTGATTACAGAATAGAGGAAAGGTTAATTGAAAGACATTGTTGTAATGGTATTGTATCCAAGCAAAGCAACGGGAATGTTGATATCGCTCTCCTCCCCGCAGCGACGCTGTAATGAGTGACATTAAAAATAATTATCTAAGACACAAGCAATCCCCTCTTTAAATTAATAGTTAGCTTGTCCTTTCCTCCACAGGGTTCTGGGCTTCTTCTGTTTAGGACCATTAGAGTAATAGTCAGCAGCTCATTTACAGGACATATTAGAGATACAACACCCTGATCAGCTGAGCTTATGGATAAATAGAAAGGAGGTGTTATATTAGCATGTGGTAATATTAGTATAATCTAGCTAACAAATAGTCCAGGGAGAAAAAAAAAAAAAAAAAGGGGGGGGGAAAAAAAAAAAAAAAAAAAAAAGAAAAAACAAGGGAAAGGGGAAAAAAAATAAATAAATAAATACATACAAATTTCATTCATTTAATATATTAGTCCTGTATTAATTTATTCAAGAATACATAAAAAATGCAATGCATACAAAGTTACTTGCATATACCTCTTCCATGTCTTCCATGGTAAACATATATTAATAAAGCCTAAATACTGTACACATGTTAACCCAAAATTTAAATTTTATGGTATTTGTAAAACTCATATGTATTCGTGGTAAGACAATATTATTTTTACTTAATCAATATTATTTTTACTTAATGGGTAAACAACATGACATATTTAAATAAATGTAATTTGTAATCTTTACTGACAATGGCATTTCATTGGCATTGCCATATGAAACCAACATAAATTATATGGAAAAAAATATATATATACAGTATATCATTTTTATTTTTAATTGATGTTGTTTCATATAATTTATGTTGGTTTCATATGGCTTAAAAACTTGATGCTTTAAGAATTTAGGGTTTGTTCACACCTTAAATATCTAATATACATATGTCATTTGGTACTTATTCAACACATTCATCAGAAATAACAATGGTGTAAATTGATTTTGCATTCGGTTGAACGTTTTTCATATTTAAATGCTGAACATAATTTATCAGTAGAGACGTTTGCATTGGCCATTTCATTCTATCCACGCTATGGGATTCCAATAATGAGGGAAAAAGTATGAGACATGGGGAATTAAGGCTTCATATTGATTTAAAAAGCTAGGCAGGAGAAAGAACATGAAAACCATCTGCCTTAGATTGGCTCTGACTGTGAGATCACCCCCAGAATTCATTACCGAAATTACATTAATGAAAGAACACTGATGACTCTGGCCAGAAATGGCAGGGTTCAGGTCATGAACATGAGCCCGTCATGCAGTCTTCTCATAAAGCAGGAACAGAAATCATATAAAGGAAACCAAAATGGAAAGCAGAATAAATGAGAATTAAAACCAGTGCCAGCAGGAGACCAATAAAAAAATCATGTCATGTCATGTTTTTATCATTGTAATTCCACATGCAGATACACAATGTAGCTATTGGTGTAATGGCTCCTTAATCTTAACTCTGTACAGTTTTGACTTTGGAAATTATCCTGTAATAACTTGAATATGTGATCAGGAATGATAGAGGGGAGTGAAGGTCTTTATTTCACATCTCTCCCTAGAACAGCCATCATGAATTCAATCCTCCTTATTTTATAATGTAAATCACATTATCGAGATTTAATGGCCTTGACGGGCCTCGGTGGCCATAAACTAGACCTTAAATGCAAATTGCATTTCAATTGCACCATAAATCACTACTTTAATTGAAAAGTTCATAAACCTTCACACTTGTTGAAATGGGATTCCCTCCTCATCAGACAAATTACATTTTTAGATGGTAATTTATAAACATGTTCAAAACTTGAAAAACAGACATTTATTTAAATAAAACTCTTGAAAATAATAGTACCAAAGCACAAATTTAAACATTTAAATTAAAAACTTGCAAAGATCTTCTGCATGAAGTCCATTTGATTAAAAAAAAGCCATGTATATCATATAATTGTTAGTTCCAGTCCTCAAATTTGATTGGCGGAGCTTACATTCCGTTCAACGGCACTGGGACTTTTGACTGTTTGTATCATTCTAATTGTCTGTGTTAGTGTGTCGAGTCTTTGCATTAGTTGTGAGGATTTTTTAGCTGACTCTTTTTGCAGGTTACATTGTTACGCCAGCAGGTGGCAGCAAGTGACTCTCTTGAAGAGTGAGTCATTGAATCAGTCACTTGAAAAATTTGATAAAAAATGCTGATTTATTCAGGAATGAAAGAAGTAAATGTCTTTATTAATGAGCCATTGAAACATTCACTCAACCAATTCAGAAGTAGCTGTGTGTATTAATGAAACATTAAATTACTCACTTAACAGATTTGTTAAAAATGTTGATTCATTCTAAAACTAAACAAGTATAGGTCTTTATCAATGCGTCATTGAATCATTAATTCAAATGATTCATTCAAAAATGTTGATTCATTGAGTCACAGTATTAGTCACTTATCCAAAGAATCCCAAAAATGCTGTTTCTTCCAAATTGAAAAAGTAAAGGTCTTTATGAATGAGTTAAATTATTAATTCAAATGATTCAACATTTAACTTTAAAACTACTGATTCATTTAGGAATATGTTTTTATAAATCATGAGTCATTAATTCATTGAAACAAAATAATATTAATAATAAAAAAAAGATAATCCAGGAAGGCCATGACTGTGTTGCTGGAAGATACACAATTTTAACTAATTTCAGTGACAGAGAAAAAAAGTAGTCATACTGTAACTGCCAATATTGTTTAATCTAAAAAGACACATTTATTAATTTTTATTAATAAAAATTGCATGCGATTGCTTGATTACTAAAAAAAAACATTTATTATCTGTTATTAACAACACCTCTTCAATGTATTGAAATCACTGTAACACATACACTATATCATGGCTTCTAATGTATTATCCTTTGGTGATTCTGCAAAGGGTCTCTAAAATATAAAACTGAACCATCTCAGTAAGTGTACTTACTGTATCTCGATTTACAAAAGGGCTGAAAATGATCTATATTACAACAAAACAATCACTATAATATATGTCCCCCTGACAGGCTGAAGTTAAAATTTCATATTCATTTGAAACAAACCTCATATATTTTTGGGAAGTCATGTCAGGTCTACACAGAGATATGGATTACAAATGCATCAGTTAACCCTGGCCTTATGGGTGACTGAAAGGCTTCTGCCCAGCTGCAGACCTCCCCAGGGAGCGCTCAGGGAACGCTGTGCAACCAGATATCCTTTCCACCCCTCACATCGTTCAGGCTCCAGCAGCTGGCCAACACCCTGGTGCCATGTAACGTAATTAAGCTGTGGATGGTAAATCAGAATGTAACCTGTGATCAAACAGGCTTAGTTTCACGTCCTGTTTTGTCCTTCCTGAACGGCCATAAATCTAGTGGTGAATTAGAGTGTGAGGATAACATAAGCAAACCCACCGGAGATGAAGCTAGGCAGTAATTCGAGCGTGCACATCACTGGCACTGAATCCAAACGATTTATTGTTCCAAAAAAAAATAAAAAATCACAATTATGTTATTCCTGTTTGTTGGTTTGATGTTTCAATGTTGCAGTCAAACATAAGGGAAGGTGAGGATCATGCCTGATGCTTCTACTACAGTGCCAAGTGTAGCAATTTTATCCCAAAAGAACACAAAAGATAATTTGAAGAATGGTTCAGCTGTTTTTGTCCATATTATGAAAGTCAATGACCAAATATCATGATGAGTGAGAACATTCAGAGTTCAACGGACGACCAGTTAGCTAACAATGCTTTTGGGAAACACACCCCAGGTTGGCTTGGTTGACATTTGCGGTCCATGCCAACATATTTGACTATGCATGTGTCGATATATATATATCAGATATATACGTATATAACAGTTGATTCTGACAAAATTAAATTTACAAAGCAATCTGAATAGGGATTAACAGTGTATTATATTCAATAGAATGACTCAAAATCCATTAAAATGTAATACATTGTTTATAAGACTACAGGACTCTTATTATATTACATTTTCTAAGACCATAGGTTGCTGTATCAAGGTGGTCAGAATGAAATTATTAGTGATGATGCATTCAGATGAAAATATATTAATTTCAGAGAAAAAATCTAAATCTTTCACTCAATTGGATTGCTTAAAATTGCTGATTCATCTGGGAACCCAAGTAACTTTCTATATTAAAAGCAGGCCCGGCTCCAGAATCAAATCACTGAGGGTGCTCCTTAAATTGGTGAGGGTGCTCTAACTATATATATATATATATATTAGTGCTGTCTATGCTAGGGGACACGAGCGCTCCCTTCATAATCACTACAAAACTGTCACTCATCTTAGTTCATCGCGAACTCACAAAGTTACGTTATAATCAATGAAGTTCTCTACACTGCACAATGAATCTCTTATTTACATTACGTCTAAACTTTGTTAACAATGAGCTGAACACAACACAAACTCCAGCGATTTGAGTGGTGAGTGGATATGACTAAAGCATATGATTGGCTGTTGCATCAAGAAATAGATTTCATATAGATCATATAGATACTAATCAACAGATATGCCTGTGATTGGCTATTGCTCAACACTACACAAAAAGTTGAAATAGAAACCAATCTCCAGAGCGCAAACCATAACGCACAGGATAGTTTACCAAATCTGCAATGAAATGTCATTATTACAGCTTTAACTGAGGGTACTATATTGATTTCGTTTGAGGGTGCTTAGCACCCCCGTAGAACCGGGCCTGGTGTTAGTTCAACCAAAAATTTAAATTCTGTCATTAATTACTCTCCCTCATGCTGTTCCAAACCCGTAAGACCTTCGTTCATCTTCAGAATACGAACAAATCTGAGAGCTCTCTGACCCTCCATAGACAGCAATGCAACTGCAGTGTTCTCAGGTCCAGAAATGTAGCAAGGACATCGGTAAAATAGTCCATGTGTCATCAGGGGTTCAACCGCAATTTTACAAAGCTACGAGAATACTTTTTGTGCACAAAGAAAACAATAAGGACATAATTTATTCAACAATTCTTCTCCCATCTTACCGTCTTCTGCCATTTTGGAGAGTACCCCAGAACACAATCAATGTAATCAGTGTTGTTTAAGTTCAGCATGCGCACGCTGTCTATTGAACGTAAACAATGCTGATTACGTTCAGCAAAAGTGTGCGCATGCCGATTTTCTTTTTTTGGGGGTGAACTAACCCTTTAAGTCATTGAATCATTCACTTAACAGATTCATTGAAAAACAGCGATTCAGTCCAAATTAAACCTTACTGGTTCTGAATGTCACATGACCAAGCATCATGATGTGTGAGAACCAATGAGATTGGCGTAATTGACATTTAACATTTGTGTGAGCATATTTGATGTAGAATATGCATGCTAAAACACAGATGACTGATTCTGAAAGGATAAAATTTGCAAAGCACATCTTAAAATTAACTTACCCCATCTAAATAGTGACATACAGTGTATTATATTCAAAGGAATGGCTCAAAAACTATGAAATATAAACCATTGTAAATATTTGTATGACTTGAGACAGTATGGAAACGAAAGCTGCCGTGAGCCATTTGCAGACAGAGAGTGAACTTACTGGGTTAATAAGACTAATACTGTAATCAATAGCATATATGAGACTCATATTATAATATGTTTTTTTTAAGACAGTAGGTTGCTGCAATGAGGTGGCTAGAATAGACTTAAAAGTGATGATGCAGTCAGATGGGAATATATTGATTGAGGAGGAAAATCTAATTCATGGAAGGTGGCAGACTCATGAATTGACTTTATTGATCCACTTAGAAAACAGTGTGCATGGAGCAAAAGACTGAAATGAAGAGAAAAATAGAGATCTAAATCCAAGGAGGGCAGTATTTTGTTCACACTGACTCATCTATTCACAGCCCTACATAGTTCTTATTTTCTCCAGTGTTCCTGCTTTATCTCCTTATTTCAGTGCTTGTCTCTAACCAATCCAGCTAAACCCTAACAGGATTCAGTGGCCGATCCTTAATGCATAATTAGATCTTGTGTGTCAACACGACAGAAACAGCCTATAAATCTAATTTTATTCACTGCAGGGTCGGGAGAGTGGTCTTTCCTGGACCTGTGAGGTCTAGAGTAAAGCCAGGGAGTCAAGGACAATGACCTCTGAGGTCAAGCTCCACGGTCACCCCAAGCAGCATCATGCTAAGCTATAAAACACAATAAGCTGATACCCATAACCCCTTGGGGATTGGAGAGAGTTTGCAATTCTTAACTGAGATGCTTGGAGAAGTCGAAATGACAGCTAGGTGAACATCTATGGTGCTGCCTTACAATGAGGTGGTTCATCCCTGCAGATCTTCTGGCAGCTGGAGATACCGTATGAAGTGGCTGAGGAATTACCCGGGTGTCAGAATGAGTTCCCAATGGCTGGACGTCAGACATCTGTCAGGCAGGTAAACACTGGATCAGTGCAGAACATGGGTTTTGACAATTTTATAACGTCCAGAAGCTTTACATTTTGATGAAGGAGCTTATAGAACGCTTATGTCAATATGGAATTCAGTTGTTGTCTTTATGCACACAGATTCATCTGCTTTGACTTAAGCAAAATATGACAAAAATGGATGAAATACATAATTCTACGGAATTCCATTAAAATCCTGGATGGTGAAGATAAAACAAAATTGGGCAAAGCCAACCATAAAAAAACAAACTACATTTTTTAAGAAGAAAATGTCAGCTTGCCCATATAAAGCTTGTCAGCATGATATTTCTCTGTACTGGTGGCGGCCAGTGTGCATTGTTCTGAGTAGCTGCATTGTTATTGCTATATATATTTTTTAATTTTTTTTTGCTATATTGTTGTTATTGTTAATAAAAACAAAACTAATAAAAATCACTTTCGTTTAGTGAAATAACGCTGAAATGAAATAAAACATACTGTAAATATTACATGAAAACACACATATAAATATTGCATTGGAAACTAACTGAAATAAAACAAGTTGAATTACTAAAATAAATGTACCAGTTTACTAAAACAGAACAAACTAGATAAAACAAAACAAAACAAAAACAAAACAAAACTAGAAATGAAATAAAAATAAAGTCATGCTCAAAAGAAGTTAAACTAAAACTCGACAATAAAAAAGACTAACTAATAAAAATGGTAAAAAATGGATTAATGATAACAATTTAAACTAAAATGAAAAAAAAAATATCTATCTATCATCTATATATCTATCTATCTATCTATCTATCTATCTATCTATCGAAAATTCAGTGTATTTGCTTTAAACACAAATTTTGCAATAATTGCTTTAAAATTGTTTATTTTTTTAAATGACCTCATCATTTGGAATTTAATTGCATTTCTTTCTTTCTTTCTTTCTTTCTTTCCCCCAAATAATTATTCCCCAAAAGTACAAAAAGATAAAATTGGAATAGTTAAATTCTTAAAAATTCCTATTCTAGAGGATGCCTGCCTTCTCAAGTCAAAAAAAAAAAAAAACCCTAGAGGTCTATGGTATTCTGGTCATTAGATACTGCATGAATAAAGTCCATTTTTTAGTATAAGATAAAGGTACAGAATTTTTTTTTTTCATTTTTCATGTGATTTATCATCTGGTCTGACTGAGGAAAGTCTGATCCTTTAGAAAGTAACAGCACACCTCTCCACCACAGGCTTCATGATTTGATGTTTTATTGACGCCTGTAACACAAATTGTACTGGAGTTAATTCAAATTCCTATTCATTTAAATTAGTTGAACACCAAGCATACAGTATGTATTTACTTTTCATTCCTCTTAAATTTGTAGTGTGCACTGAATATCTGCAAATCATATTATAAAAAGCGTTATCAGTGCATCAAGAGAACACAGTCTGAGTATTTGTAATAAAACACTACATTGCATGGTTAAAGTGTGTGAATAAACCTTAAATCATATGGCTCTCTACTGGCAAGTGTGTATTTCTATGAAGGCAAAACCCTGTGTGAGATCAATGGAGTTGTGAGTTGGTCATTTAAATCACCTGAGCTTGTGTTCTTGAGTAAACATGTGTGCTGAGAGACAAAGGCTAAGAGATTTTATAGCCAGTGTTTTTCTGGATGAGGCCTCCATTCTAAACAATAATGACTTTTTAATGTGGAGCTGTGATTACGTTGTCATGGTGAAATATGGGGCCCTTGGGTGGCTTGGCGATGAGGGAAAACACGTGAAATACTACAAAGGCATATATTACAGCACCGACCTAGGTGAAGCAATCTTCATAAATTCAAATCTAATCTTTGTGGACCCTGGCCATGTCAAACTATGGAGGGCTCTGCTGTTCTAAAAGGAAAAGAGGGGGGTCAATAGAAGATCGGACATGCAGAAATGCACTGCTCAGTACAATGCATGGCATTATGTAGAGACAGAGAAACTGATTGAAATGTTGTTGAGGGACAGTAGAAGATCATATTCATATCAGTGATACTCTAAAGGGGAAAATAGACTGAAATAGAGGTGAAGAAATAATGTGTGAGGGGAAATATATGAAATGTAAACGACTGAACTAGTTTTTGTATTTTCTGCTAAAATTGTGTGTTGTTGTGGTTGCTAGGTTATTGTACTATTCAAAACTGAATTGTGAATGTTGTTGATTGCAAATTCATTTTCTAAATTTTAAATGGGATTGAAAATGGTGCAAAATTGCAAATTGAATTTAAATAGGGGAAATTCAAATGAAAATAGAATAATATTTAAAGAAATGTGGTGCAAGAATATTTTTTAATTAATATTTCATTTTTTTCAGCATAATTTTTGCATAAACATGATCATACACTAAACATGAGTAGTGTTGTTATTGTTAGATGAATGTACAATTATTAAAAATGATGTTGTTTGTAATAAAGCTGAAATATTATATGAAAAATAGCTTAAATAGTATAACATTAGAAATGTTGCTTCAGTAACTAACTGAAATAAGTTAATAGTTTGAAATAGGTAAAAATTTAAGCTTTAAAATTCCTAAAACTGAATTAAAAATAAAGTTAGTAAGTGGAAAAAAAATAAAAATAACAAGATCACATAACAAAATGACTAAAACCTAAAATAAAATTAAAAAGAAAACTGAAAATGTAAAAAAAATAAAAGCTAATTCAAAATAAAAGCTAATTTTAAAAAGGAATAATTGAATGTCACCTACAGAAAAATGGATATGAATATATTCTTATACGTATTTTGCTTATATTAATAAATGATCATTAATTTTATGGCCATGGTAATATTATTATAAAGAATAGATTATATTATTTATTTTTTTTTTTTTCCTGAAAAGGTTTGGAAATAAACTGGAATAATAAGTTAAAATAATTATTTAAGTTTTGTTGTAAATGTTGTTTTGGACAATGCTAAACGTAGTAAATTAATATTCTTGTCATTCTAAATCAGATCATCCTGAGGAGGGCTCCCAATGTCTCTATTCTGATCTCTAGCACATCTTTCCTCATCAGGTTTCATAATTTGTATTTTTTTTCCTAGGGCGTTTCTAAAAATGCACCACTGATGGCAAACCTGAATTGAGAATTAGAGAAACAGCCCACATGAGCAGGGTGGGGGTTGAGGATGTCAACTGCTCTGACACCACCTCACGCTCTACCCACTGTCCATAACCAAGAGTGATCACCGTTTGATGGCTGAAAACTCCACTCCACGCTAGCCATTTCTTATTCATGTCACTGGCCTGTCAGCCGGGGTCCTTCATCTCAGCAAACCCTGCGTGAGGAACACGCTGGCAAGAAAAGGATAAATAATGGTGGCTTCATATCCACACAAAATATTCTTCTGTTAAGGTAATGGTTCAAAACGTTTATTATACTGATGTGATATGCACATTTGTAAATGTTGTTAAATATTAACACAAGTCATGTGAGAGTTAAGAAGAGAATATTTACATAATCACATTACTTACACCAATGCATGACAGGAAAATTAAATTTTCCAGTTGGGGGTATTGTAAAATTGTGCACATGACTTTGTGGTAAATAATGACATGCAATTTGTCACAGGTGTATGCTGCGGATAATCAAATGGAAAATCAAACTGTACCGCTTGTCCTGCAAACAAAATATTCAGATCATACATTAACCTTTTCACCAACGAATACATCACATTAACCTTTAAGCAGTCAATATGTCATTATGTCCATTTATTATGAGACAAATCAGCACAATAGCTGCTTCATGACACGTGCTTACTAACTGTATATTTCAAACACAGTTTAGATCAATAATGAATAAAAATGTTTAGTCACACTTTAGTTTGGGGCCCAAGTCTACCACCAAGTCAAGATCATTATTCACTAACTATTAACTACAACTTTTGCCTCAATTCCTAATTTGTTGCTTGTTAATAGTTAGTAGGTTAGTTGTTAAGTTAAGGTATGGGGTAGGATTAAAAGATGTACAATATGGCCATGCAGAACAATGCATTAAAGGGTTAGTTCACCCAAAAATGTAAATTAGCCCACAAATTATTCACCCTCAAGTCATGCTAGGTGTACAACAATCCATGCTGATGAGTGTTAAAATATTCTTTAGCCACTCACTGGGATCCTTTAAAGAGTTAGTACAACCAAAAATGAAAAAAAAATCTGTCATTAATTACTCACCCACATCCAACACTACTTTAACGATGTCCTTACTACCTTTCTGGGCCTTGAACATGGTAGTTGCGTTGCTGTTAGTGCAGGGTCAGAAAGCTGTCGTATTTCATCAAAAATATCTTAATTTGTGTTCAGAAGATGAACAAAGGTTTTGCGGGTTTGGAACGACACGAGTAATTAATGACAGAATTTAATTTTTTTAAGTGAACTAACTCTTTAATGCAGAGCGGTAGGTGCTACACAGTCAAAAATAGTGTATGGTTTAATGAATTTTCTGTCCATCTTTCTCCTAATTACCTCATCCAGTAGCAAAATATCTAATGCGGACACTAACCATGTGACTGCAAATCATGCGCACACCACACACACACACACACACACACACACACACACAGGTTTGTTTTTATGGTCTACTCTCCATAGGCGTAATGGTTTTTATACTGTACAGACCCTATATCTATTGCCGTACACCAACCCTACACCTAAACCTACCACTCACAGAAAACTTTCTGTATTTTTACATTCTCAAAAAAACTAATTCTGTAGATTTATAAGCCTTTTGAATTACGGGGACACTGAAAATGTCCTCATAAATCACCTTCTCGTTGTAATACCTATGTCATACCCATGTTATTATACAAATTTGTGTCCTCATAAACCACATAAACATGCACACACACACACACACACACAGGTTTGTTTTTGTGAAAAGTGGGGACATCCCATAGGCGTAATGGTTTTTTATACTGTACAAACAGTATTTTCTATCACCCTACACCAACCCAACACCTAAACCTACCCCTCACAGGAAACATTGTGCTATTTCAGATTTTCATAACTTCATTCTGTGTGATTTATAAGCTTTTTGAAAAGTGGGGACATGGGGTAAGGTCCTGAAAAGTCACCTTCTCCTTGTAATACCTTTGTCATACCTTTGTAATTATACAAATTTATGTCCTCATTTGTCACAAAAACGCGCGCGCACACACACACACAACACACACACACACACACACAAAGACACACACATATTTTTCAGATGTCTTTCCCTGCACAAACATCATGAATTAATGAAAGGTGCAGTTGGCCCTCTGGAAGCAAGAGAGAAGAACATTGCGTCAGAGAATTGTGGGACTAAGCCACCGTCTCATATAACACTGTATCTCAAATATATCAGCACAGTCCCAATTTGAAACATATTGTAGCTGGAATTGTTTTTACTTATAGGCACAGATTGTTTTGACACTGCTTGTCTTCTGAATCTAGACCACTAGGAAATCAAAATGAATTCACGGTTTATTGCATCCATAAAAATTAGCACTGCTGTTTTAATTTCTAAGTGAGCATCTTAATAAACAAACAGCAATAAAACTACTTGTTCTCTAATCATTTAACCTTTAGCTGTGGCCATTAGCCCTCCCCAGAGTCAAGCACAGATGCTGAATGACTCTCATTGCCGGAATAAAGTAGCCCTCTCATTAAAAAATCATACCAGCTACACATTCTCTATTAAAATAGCAAATCACCTCAGAGGCACTATGACAGCATTACAATCTGCGGGGAGACTATGAAAAGGGTTTTCCCCTGAACTCGGGATAAAGTGTCTGTTTCAGCTGTGGTTCATTAAGTTGTCATGAAGGAACTCAGAAAAGTATGAAACGCCATCTGAGAATAGAAAAAAATACATTTATTGGTGACTAAAACAGCATGATTTGATTAAAAATGCTTGAAAGTATGGATAGGGAGCAGTTGTGAAGAAAATAATAGACATGAAGATATGATACAAAAAATGTAACAAATGTAAGTACTCATTAAAAATACGATAAGCTATACTAAAAAAATATATTTAGTACTTTCTACAAGTTAAACAAAACGTAAGTTAAAGCTTATTTTTTATTTGTTGTCATTGTCACTTCAGTCATGTAGAAATTAGGGTTCTATAAGAAAAAAAGTTCTCAAGAAGAAAAAATTGTCTCATAATGAATGAGATTTTTTTCGGCTCATTTATTCAAGCATTCAAACTTTCAAAACTGCTGATTCATTCAGGATACTATACTCTTACTATTTCAGCTTGATAAAAATATGGCAGATCTACTAGCAAGAGTAGAATGCTATTATGCTGTTTCAAATTCAGCACGTCTTCATGAGTAAGTCACTGAATCATTCATTCAACCAACTCATTCAACTGTATGCTATTTAGAGACACTATAATGCTATTAGGTTTATTTCTGCTGTGCCTTTGTTTGTAATCATTTTTATCATATTGTAATCTTAATGTAATCATATTTTATTTTATTTTATTTCATTTGATTTTATTTTTGGTTGAGCAAAAATAGACGAAATCCTGATGCATTTACACACATCTAACACATTTTAAAATAACCTGAAAGTTAACTTGCTGGTACCACTGTATGAGAGATCAAACTGATAGTATATAACAGCATATTTGAAAATAAAGTTACTTAGTCACATTATTCAACATTGTGTCACATATACGTATATACATATATATTGTGTCTTATATATATTCCTAAAATGATGCTATATGTAGTCCACATTAAATATTGAGGACTACACGTAGCTTCCTTTCCTTTCCGTTCAACTTCATATGAACAGCTAGTGTCAACTTAGTGTTAATATTAGTTGATCTGCTAAATAAGTAAATAAATAAGTATAGACAGATTATGAGTTCATCTAATGAGTTCAAGAGCTTAATAATGTTGGCCAGTCAAAACCTTCAAAAACCAAATCTTAACATTAAATGCACAACTGAATAAAGATGTGGAGGGTACTGTCAGATCAGTCAAGTGAAAGTGACAAAGAGACAGAAAGAAAAATATCCTGAAATTGGGGATCAAGAAAAGGTAGGGGAACCGTGAGCTATTACCAGCCAAGTGAAAATAATCAGGACAGACGTGGTAACCTCAAGAACCGACAGGGGAATTACATGCTAAAGTGCCTTTCCTCTGAACCCCTGTTTCAAATAACCACAGCCTCATTCCATGTAAGTGACCGAGAGGTTATTTCAAGTAAACCACTTGTGCAGAAAGTCATTTTGGATCCAACACTAATGGCTGGTCAACGGAAATACTTTCCCAGTAATGGAATTCAATCAATCAGATGAAGAAGCGACAGATCTTCGCTTGTTTTTGGTATCTGTTTTCATCATCCATTGAAGCATCCTCAACCTATGAGTTCCACCAAATGCATTCGGAGAGGAGACTCATGGTCTCTGGGCATTTGTTGATGTTCGTCTATCCACATCAAGGTGAAATGTGCGATGATGTCACCTCAGTCCAGTATAGGGAAGAGTCCTGCAACATGTGCCAGACTGGGATGGGAGCTTCCCTTTGTCTCCTGATACCCCTAATAGCAAGCTGGCCTGAATATGTAAGCTACTGTAAGTGTTGGCCTGTCAGCTTGAATCAGCTCAAGGATGATGAAGAATGCTCACTGTCTGCTCCTCTGTGATATGCAGGGGCACATAGTAAGTGTATTGATGTATGATGTTTAAAGGGGGTGTTCACTTGAGGTTGAGGCAGCCAGTCATCACTAATACAGACCTAGGAAAAAAGGAGTGTTTTTTGTTTCCTGGGGGGGCACTGTAGAATAAAGGATGCAGTTAAGCATGGTGGTGTCCAGATGGGTTTCTTTCGCACCCCAGATGTCTAAAACACAGGTGAGATAAAACCAAATGTGTCCCTTTGAGGGTACTGCCCCAGTGACAAGCTGTTGTGCTCCTAAAGGTACAGTTTTTGCATTTTTCTCTGACAGTATATGTACATTTAGACATCTGGTACATGAAAAATGCAATAAATAAATAATAATAAGACTGATAAGCTATTTAAATGTCTATGTTGGCTTTTGAATCTGATTGATTTATTTGGAAAATTCAGTATTGGGAATGTCTGTTGGAAGGGAAGTTTTTGTAATTTAAAAATAATAGGACGTTTGATTGAATATAAATATAATACTGAATCAGGGTTATTATCATTTATTAAGATTACCACTTTTTATTTAATTACTTGAAAAATTAAATAATAATAAAAAAATAACAAACAAACAAACATATTATTTAAACAAACATATTATTTTAACATTTTTTGGCATTTTTTCATTTTAGTTTTAAGGTGTAAAAATATCTAACCAATAGCAACATTTAAACAATAGAATACTAAAACACATCAAAATGAACTTAACTAAAATTAAACTGCTTTGATACAAAAAATGGGGGAAAAAACACTGCATTGAATATTATTGACAATGTGTGTTTTTCTCCTCAAATGGCCTCACCATTTTATTAATGTATTTTGTGAATTTAATTTATATATACTGCATATATGGTGCCTTTGTGCTATGTAAAATATAATTAAAAATTATAATAAGAATATTTAGGGCTGGTTAAGCGCTATAAAAAAAACTCAAATTGAATTTACATTTATGTTGGCGAAGTAATTAATCGCAACAATTAATCCACATCAAATTTGGCTTAGAATTCACTTACCAAAGAACAATTGTTGTAGTCGTTGTGTCAAAGCATCAATTAGACATTAAAAAAAAGTAGCTTTAGCAAGAATCTTTTTTGTTTGAATTCACATAAACTAAAATGATATTACAAATTAATCTTTTGGGACAATGATGGTGGAAAAATGATGACAAATTTTTTTGGGGTGGGGTGAACGACCCTTTTAAGAATTTTTTGTGGAAACCCTTTTTTAAATTTTCAATAATTTTTCTTTTTTCCTTTCTGCCATAAATCAATGACCCAAAAACATAATCAACTTTTTCGCACAAGTCCTGATAGTTGACAAAGAGAACCCAATCAAACATCTGAGACAAAAATATGTTCTTTTTAATTTATTTATTCAGGAAAATTATACAATATTACATATCTTTGAGTGGAAAAAGTATGTGAATCTCTAGGATTGGTGAAATTAGGATTGGTGAAATCTCTAGGAAGGTGAAATTAGAGTCCATCTGTTTTTCAAAGTTGTTTTCAATCAGTGAAATTACTATCACTAACTGTGATACCGGTTTTATTTAAAGAACAGGGATCTATTCCCAATTTTTGAATCAATGTTGTGGAAGTGTAAATCATGGCCACAACAAAAGATCCAGAAAATGAGTTGGTTTTTGCTCCATGCTCGAAAGTTTTTTTTCAAAAGTCACTCTTTTAAAGAGTTTTTTTTGGACATCCACCAATCCAACGGTCAAACAGATTGTGTACAAATGGAGGCAAATTCAAGACCACTGTTTACCCCCCCCCGACGCCCCCACCCCCCCGGAGGTGCTCCACCCTAACAAAGATCACTCTAAAAGCAAGACTTTTAATAGTCTGCAAGGTTGCAAAGGAACCCATGCAGGGTAACTTCTAAGCAACTAAAGGTCTTTCTCATATTGGCTAATGTTAATGTTTATGAGCCTATCATCAGGAGAACACTGAACAACCATGGAGTGCATGAGAGAGCTGCAAGGAGGAAGCCACTGCTCTCCAAAAAGAACATTGTTGCCCATCTGCAGTTTGCTAAAGATCATGTGGACAAGCAAGAGGAATACTGGAGAAATGTTTTGTTGATGGATGAGACCAAAATAGAACATTTTGGTTAGAATGAGCAGCGTTATGTTTGGAGAAGGAAAACACTGCATTCCAGCATAAGAATCTTATCCCATCTGTGAAACACGGTGGTGGTAGTATCATGGTTTGGGCCAGTTTTGCTGCATCTGGTCCAGATGGCTAGCCATCATTGATGGAACAATAAATTCTGAATTATACCAGCAAATTCTAAAGGAAAATGTCAGGGCCAATCTGTCTGAGAACTGAATCTCAAGAGAAAGTGTGTCATGCAGCAAGACAACGACCCCAGCACACAAAAGTTCCCCGTTTCTCACCAACAAGAGATTGGTTAAAAGAAGAACAAAGTTAATGTTTTGGTAATGACTGAGTCAAATTCCGGACCTTAATCCAATTGTAATTTTGTGGAAGGACCTGAAGCAAGCAGTTCAGAGGAGGAAACCCACCAACATCACAGAGTTTAAGTGGTTCTGTACTGAGGAAAATGGGTCTATCTAAACCTCCTTTCAAGAATTTGTTGTGCAGGACCTTGATCAGCATTACAAGAAACCGCTACTTGCCAGTTATTGCTGCGATGATAACAGACATATACTGAACAGCAAAGATCCCATAACTATTGCCACTCACAAATATTTAAAAAAAGACTGGATCATTTTTCTCCCCTCAATAAATAAGTGGCTAGAAAAATATTTTTTGGTCGCTCATTTTGTTTGTTTGGGTTTTCTTCTTTTTGTCCTACTCTTTCCAGGACTTTGTTGAAATTTGATAATGTTTTTGGTCATATTTATTGCACAATAATAGACAATTTTCTGAATGGTGTTTGGGGGGGGTTGGGGTTGTTTTTTTTTTTTTTTGTCAACAAACCTTTCAAACAGCAACTGTTATTACACAATAAGCTTTTTTAACTTATTATTATTACTAACATGGAAATTATTAAAAAAATTTAATTTCCTTTTAATGAAAGATGATACTCTAAAATAAAATAAACTAAAACTGCCCATTAGGTTGGTGGTAAATGTACTTAAATGATAGCCTAAGTCCATGTAATTTGTTGGTTTCCAATTGGGCTTTATTCCATTCAGGACGTGGTAGTGAAATGGTCTCTTATGGTCCCACTGATCCATTCACCCCAGCTCATTCCCAAATACATTGCCCCTCTAAAATAAATTTCTGCTGCGCACCGTTATAATATACCTTCACAGCCACGTTTTCACTTGCCAGTTTTCAAAGTGGAAAACGTCCCAGTGATGGGTGCTAAAAAACGCAGGATTCATTACGTGAACCCCTGGACAAACTTATTTGGTTACGTTTGATACAAAGCACGTATTGCTTGTGTTTGTATTTGCGTTGCTTTCCAGTTTTTACGTAATTTTCGGTTGGTTTTCAGAATTTCAAATTATTTCCGAGGAAGTTCCGCAAAAAGTTTAATGTTTCTAATATCATGTTGGAAATATCCCCTACACCAATGAACTCCCCAAAACTACCCGTAGATGAAAATGTATATGTAAAACGTTTTTTTTTTTTTTGAGATTCCAGAAAGAAGGTAAGAGCACGTATTTTCCAAATGAGCCTGGGTTTGAATTCATTATGCTTTTTTTTTGAGTTTGAAGCAAGAATCATTCCCCACCAGCAGTCGATTCGGTGGTGGTGGACATCAAGTTATTTAGATAGCAGAGACGAAATCTTATGCTTTGAATCGCTCCTCTCGGGTGGTAACTTTTGATGTCATACCCGATTTGATTTGCAGCAGCCACTATTCACATCCACGGTTTTAATTGGCCCCTTTTTCCACACAGGACGCGGAATATGCTGCGCTGGCCTCCGGGTTCAGTGTAGCCCTTCAATACAAACGCGAGTTGCGCTGCAACAACTGGCAGGCCAAAGTTAGCAGAGTTTTTTCAAAACTACCTACTTTGAATGTAAATCTCTCTGTCTATGAGACAATTGTTCCTACCATGTGATGTCTTAATATAAAATAACTCTGTATGGACCGTACAATACATGCTTATTTAACAGTTGCATATTTACTTTTCAGTTCACCATATTACAAACTGTTCTAACGGTATTCAGTGTGTATTTATAACATCACATTTTCGATAACAACAAAGCTTTTTTTCAACAAAGTAGTGAAGGAGGCTAGAGGCGGAAAAACGGCTTGTAAAAATGCAAACTGTGTATTGTATAGCTCCGGAAATTCTGACACACACACAGTATTAGCTGTTCATCCATTTTTCTTTCTGCCCTTGTTTGGATGCCCCATTTCTATTGGCCGCGTGGGTAAACGTCACAGAGCACAGCGGCGAAAGTTCAACTATTTTGTCATTATTAAGTAATTGAAATGAATGAGTTTCATAGCGCAGCGCTTTCCGCGTCCTGTGTGAAAACCATAGACTGTATAAAAACATGGACGTAGAAGAATTCACCTCCCTCACAGTTGTCATGAAGGGCAAAATTAGCTATATAGACCAAAATATTTTTTTGTACCAGGCTGTAAACATGTTTTTTTCTGTTGTAAAGTTTGGCATTTTAACATGGGGAGTCTATGGTACTGACTCCCTTTTGGAGCCGTTTTCTCCTCGCAATGCCAGATCGATGCCTTTTCGTTTTTTTAAAGGGTACTTTCCATGTTTTTTTTTTTTTGGTGTTGGTTTTCACGAGAGAGACTGGAAGGTTGCCGCTTAGTGAAAACCGCTTTATGATTCACCCAATTGACCTATCGGTAAGCCCCTCCCCTTCACACGATGAGCCCAAATGCAATCAGTATCATTGCAACGGGAAGTGGAACTCGGACATCTTTAGGTTTCAGCACCATATAGAAACATAATTCTCCCATTTGCATTGTGATCTGTATTTTTACATATTTATTTTAGTATCTTTTATATACCTCCCATGGCATATTTAAGTCCCCCACTTGAAAGGTTCCATCTTGTGTCCCCAATAATTGATAAACACACGAAGGGTTTTTTTCAACTGACAGCTGCATTGTAAGACAGTGATCAACTTAGTCCGGTTTGTTTTTGTCCGAGTGAGCCAACAATACCTAAGGGGTGGCGGGCCTTTAGCTATAAGGTTCAAGATCGTTCAAAATGTGGATTAAGAAATTAAATGCAGCTGCGTGTTGCTCGGAGACGAACAGTTCTGCTTTGTCTTTATATTTTCTTTGGCAAAATTGAGCAAAACAGACAATATGTTGTATACGATAACTATCACATATATCACATATATATATCACACATATATCACATATTGCTCGTGTGATATTGCTTAACTATAACATATGATGTAAATATGAGACAAAAACTCAAACAGGGGCTTTTTTTGCCCCATATCTTGAATTTTAGGGACATTCTAACTACGTTCTCTTTGGCAAGTGCGTGAAATGCGTTAATCATTTTAACAATTTATTTTTTTTTTTTTAACCGTATTAATTAATCTTATTACACCGCTTTTTAAATCTCCCCAACCTAAAAATAATAATAAAATTAATTATTATTATTATGGAAGTAGGGTAATTGGAGTTTTGTTTCATGCCACCCTTGAATATCAAAAAGTCTGCAGATGTCATTAGGTTCAAGGGTTAAGATTTAATGCAAATGCTTTGGTTTTTAAAAACAAATGAACATACCAACAAACCTTCTCTGTGTCACTTCCTGCACAAAAGAGAAGGTTTCCAGTCTGGTGTCCTCATTGTGTTAAACTATCAGTATCGTTCCCCAGTGCATGGCCCATGCCCTCTGAGCACCAGTGACAAGGACAAAGTAACAGAAATGGCACGGTGCCACCCCTGTCTGCCTGCCTCTGATAAAGAAAAGACATTATTAGAACCAGTCATTTATCTAATGCGGCAAACTCCATCTCAGGCTCTCCCAGTGGCATTACTTCCCACCAGAGCGAACTCATCTCTGCCACACATTCTCATACTTCATTTCAGATAACATTGTGTCGTGTAACGTTTAATTCAGATTCAAGAATTTCAGCGTTTTTTTTTTTTTTTTGTTTTTTTTTTTTTTTTTTTTTTTTTTTTTTTGTTTTTTTTTTTTTTTTTTTTTTTTTTTTTTTTTTTTTTTTTTTTTTTTTTTTTTTTTTTTTTTTTTTTTTTTTTTTTTTTTTTTTTGTTTCTTTTTTTTTTTTTTTTTTTTTCCCCCTCCTAGAAAGTATTTCTATTTTTCTCGGTCAGTAACAGGTGTGGGTTGATAGCACTAATATTGAGTCCGGAATCAATAGCTTGTGTGTGCCCCCGAGGTGGCTTTCCGAGTGTGCAACAATTATTGGGGTGGGTGGCGGGTGAGAAGGGAAAGATGACATCATCCGCTCTTCTGGTCTTATCATCCCATGTGGGTGTTGTGTGTAGAAAACATCCTTTAAATTATTCAGTGCAACACCGTGCCCACGTGTACCCGACTTTCTGTAAATGATTTTATTAAATGGTTTGAAAACCGCTGGGTGTGGCTGTGGGGAGGAAGGTTTTTAGAGGTGAGGAAGCGTAAACGGCGGGTGCCCTGCTGCTGCCACTGTGGCCCCAATATAAAGCCACTTGCCCGTTTTTCTCAGTAGTTACACAAAGTGGGTCCATTTTTTTTTGAGAGCAGCTAACTCCATAAAGCATTATCAAAGCCTTTAGTTTTCCGCAAATTCTGCTGATACTGACTTTTGTATTGTTAGACTCAGGAGGCCCTAATAATGTAATGCCCATGAAAGGTAATCATTTTAAATTAATAATAAGAAAAATTATAATAATATAATTAAATAATAATAATAATAGTAATCATATTCCCAAAAACTAATGGAGAAATTGAAAAAAAAAAAATGTTGTTTAACTGTTAATGTTAAGTATGTTTTCTGAGGTAATAAAAAGGGCTGGGGTCTTTTGAAGCTCAAAACGAACACAAGTACTAATTCAAAAGGTGAGTGGTAGTGTTACATCACATATAGGAATTGTCACTGACTTTTAGCATTTAGTTTTGCATTTCATCAAACATTTTCTTATTATTGCTTTTCAGATTATGTTTTCCAAAGCAACTTTGTGACCATGGACCACAAAGCAATCATAATGGTCATTTTTTTTTAATTTAGATGTATACATCATCTGAAACCTGAATAAATAAACTTCTGTTGATGTGTGGTTTGTTAGGATAGGACAATATCTGGACGAGATACGATTATTTGAAATCTGGAACCTGAGGGTGCAAAAAAATCTAAATATTGAAAAATTCGCCTTTAAAGTTGTCAATGAGTTTTTTTTTTAGCAATGCATATTAGTAATCAAAAATTAAGTTTTCGTAATCATTTATTTACGGTAGGAAATTTACAAAATATCTTCATGGAACATGATCTTTACTTAATATCTTAATGATTTTTGGCATAAAAGAAAAATTGATAATTTTGACCCATGCAATGTATAGTTGGCTATTGCTACAAAATATACCAGTGCTACTCGTGACTGGTTTTGTGCTCAAGGGTCACATTTATACTTTTTCCCACATTTAGTTTGTTTGGGGCCCAAATTGTTTTTTTTTTTAAATGAGCAAAAAATGCTAGGTCCCATTTTTTCAATTAAGAAGTGGATGTGCTCCCTGGAACTTAAACCAGGTAAGGGTGAAAGATTTTTCCTCAATTTACACGATTTCACAACACTTTTTTTTTTAAATTGTGTGTGGACTCACCTGTTTGAATCAACGAGAAATCAAATTAATCCTCATTTCACAAGGGTTTGTGGGCACCATCCACATTTTTTTGTAATTTTTGGACCCCTACTGTTCCCTCATTACACCACACTAAACTCCTGAGGTGCTTACCAAACACAAGACACCTGTGCCATGAATGCCCCGCTTTTACGCTTGGGTGAACCACAACACCAGGTAAAGATACCAGACAGACGCGTATTCTCCTATAGTAGTACGCACCTTTACTCTAGAGAAATCATGAGGTTTGGAGACACTTCTTTCATCGAAATATTTAATGAACCTTACAAGCCAGACCTGACAAAATCTGAATCGGTGTGGTCACCGGATAAGCCTGCATTTAGGCCAAGGTAATACCAATTCCCTTTTTTTTTCAGTTCACACAATGTTCCTTGGGTAGGCGGTGTTTATACTGGAGCCATGAAGAATCTCATTTCCCAATCATCCGAAGAGGCTACATAAACTCATCATGTCAGCATCTCCTAACAAGCTTAATTTAGATTTAGAAAAGGTCCAGATATGGATGGAGAATCCAGCAGTGGAAAGTCAAAAGTCTCGGTTTTTTTTCTAACCCTACTTCATGGAATGGGATTACATGTGAGATAACATGCGATAGGTGGTGCGATATTGCTCGGCAGTATTATGGGTTGGCAATGTAGGTGCGGACGCCAGAAGGTGTTTACCCATCTTTAAGAAAAGGAAAGGGATAGTTTGATTTGCCAAAATTCCTGGCACCATGACTCGTCTAAAACCATATTTGGTGCTTTCCTCTCTGGTTATTAAATTTCTGTAGAACTCAAAAGATTTCTTGGCAAAAATGTGGTCAACCTGTGTTTTTGGGTCTATACAATTAAATTCTTTTTGGATTTCCATGTATGGAAGAAAATATATTAAACATTTGAGCAAACAGTTCCTTATCTGTGTACACAGAAATCACAAAACATATAACAGATTTTGGACAAGGGATAAATATTATTGGTAAGATAGAGTTGAAACCCTACGATACACTCAACACTCAAAAGGTACAAAAGCTGTGACTGGGGCGGTACCTTTTCAAAAGGTACACTTTTGTACCTATTAGGTTCTAATATGTACACTTTAAGAACTAATATGTACTTTTAAGGTACCAAAATGGACCCTTTAGGTACAAACATGTACCTTTTGAAAAGGTAATGCCCTAGTGACAGCTTTTGTACCTTTATTTCTGAGAGTAAAACACAAGAGTATAACAAAAGCAAAACTTCATCATCCTGTCTTGTTGCTGTGTACTTTGAAAAATTTCCTGTCTCTTCCTTTCCCCCCTTGAATAAGGTAAATAGGACATAAATACAGAAAACTGTTTTATAAAAAGGTTAATTTGTCATTCAATGGGACTGTGAAGCAAAGTACATCATTCAATGCTTTCATGTTAAGGTGGGTTAAACAAACAGAGCAAAAACAGCAGAGCCCCGTGAGGACTGAGAAGACTTGACACGGCACAGCATGTAGAGACATTATCAATGTCTGAGCCATTAATCCAGAGATCCAGGAAACCTCCTGGGTTATGAGCAAAAGGAACGTTTTTGATTGTCTAGGTTATGAATCAAAGATGGCTTCCAGTTGTAATCTCTGTTATTAGTTGTGCTCGTTAAGGCAAGCATTACTATTGCTCATACTGCCTGTGGTATGGACATAAATTATACATCAAATCACACACAATGAAAAAAAAATGTTGTGGAAACAATTTTCACTCGGAAATAACCAGTAACACATTGAATAAACATAATTTTTGGAAGTAGAAAGACTGAAATATTTAACTGTAATAACAGCCATATATCAATATCCTATAGCTACTACCCAAACATGTTTTTGCACAGACAACCACCACTTACTGTATGTTTTATTTACAAAGTGCAAGAATTTTTTTTTGTTAATTTAGTTTCCATATATATTTAATTAGTTTATTATTAATTTACAGTAAGGCAGAGTGGATAAACACCACCTAGATTTTTAATTATGTAACTTTTGATGAGTTCAAGTTTAGAAAAGACTTTGTATCAGTTAAGAAGGTCCTGGTACCAATTTACGCTTTAAATCCCTCGACAAGTCACAGGTGCTCTAACAGTCAAACTTGAGTTTATGCCGACCATTGTGAGTGATAACTGCAAGGAAACCACCTAGCATCAAGAAACCATAAGACATTGGGTTTTACCTCAGGCTGGTAAGACAACAAGCACTGCTGAAGAAGATGAAGGAGCCCACTGTATCTCACTTTAATGTGCTCGCCCTTTTGTGGACACCAGCACAACTATAATATACTAAACATGCATACATAGCCTGCATACTAAATGTGGAACGCATGTAAAATATGCTCATCAGTGGATGCTCTGCAGTGAGTGGGTGCCGCCAGAATGAGAAAATGTATGTGTTTATAATAAAAAAAGATCCATCAAGATGTTATAAACTTCAAACATTGCTTTCAACTACAATATGAGTTCTCTATTCATAATATTGCTTTCTCAAGTGAAAAAGCTGTCTTATCTGAATCAGGAGAGAAATATGCCCAAGCACCAATCAATGCCTAATTATGCATTTGTTTCTTACAAACACGCAGGTTGTTTTATGGACTGGCATCGTGTGGATTACTTATGGATTGTTATTATCAGCTGTTTTAGTCTCTCATTCTGACAGCACCCATTCACTGCAGAGGATCCACTGATGAGCAAGTGATGTAATGTTAAAAATTTAACCAAATCTGTTATGCTGAAGAAACAAATTCATCTACTTTTAGGATGGCCTGAGGGTTAGTACATTTTAAGTACATTTTCATTTTCAGAGAACTATTCCTTTAAACTGAGCACATTTTCCTTGAGTTTATAGATTTTAAATTTACTTTAAAAAAAAAACTAAAGGACTGCTTTTATTTTGCTCACTGCAGTCAAGGGATTCTATAGATCTGTAAAAAGGCAGAAAACACAGATGCAGCATGGACAGTGAGAGTGTTTTCCTGTGCCCCGGGTAAAAACCCGCTCAGGTGTGAAATTGAAGATGAAACAGACATGCAGTCATAAGCACCATATACAGAGTGGCATTTTGGTTAAACAACTGCATGTTTAAAACACAATTATAGTAGAAAGCTTACTATAGGCATAGTTTTATTTAGTTTAGTTTTATTTTAGGAGGTTTATTTCAATAGTACATCATTCAAAATAATCTAAAATGCTGGTAAAAGTTGCAATACTAACTCCACTAAGTAATACGATTAAAAAATAATAATAATAATTAAAAATATTGGTTTAAAAAGCAAGAAATATAAATGAAACTAAAATAGACCACGCATACAGCAATCGCGTTTAAACAATCATGCAAAACTGTGTATGTGTGTGAGTGTGCCCATGTATTCAGTTGGGGGTGGGATACTGAAAAAAAAAATTAATTATTGAAAAGAATTTGCTCAGGCTGAAGGTCAGTTAACTGGAAGAAGGAACTCCTCATGATTAAAAATTCATGTTTGCCGAATTGTCTTCCAAGCTTTGTGCTGAGATGGCGAAGATGTTTGTATTGAGTATGCTCGATTCAACCAATGACAAAACAGATCCGAGCAATAAGGCTGGGTTAGGCAGCAATTGCAAAATGGTTATTGTCTGTGATAAACCATATCATGGTCTGCCTACAGCTACCATATTACATTTATAACATATGGAAATAAAGAAATCGTGTGCTGTTTCAGCAGCATGGTTTTGTCCTGTTGTGGCATCAGCTAAATGAAACTGAAAAATATAAATTTAAAAAGTATTGTAGTAGAGGCTTTATCTAAATACCTCCTCCTGACGCCAAACTAAATAACAGAAATGCAATGTATGGCTGAGAATGACTGTGTTTCTGCTGCGACATTAAAAAAAGTGACTTTTCATATCACACTTCTGACTTTATTTCTCACATTTTAAGTTTCAATCTTAAAATTCTGAGTTGCCATCCCCCAATTTTCTTTTTCAGAACTTGGATTTTATAATAAAAAAATCTGACTTGAAATTCTGAAAGAATGTCTGAATTGCGAGATATAAACTGAGATATTAACTCATTTGTGAGATATGCATTCCATATTCATTCATTCATTCATTCATTCCATGGTGGAAACAAGTTTTCCATAAATTTCAGGGTAATTTCAATCATTGCATATTCTATTTAGTTCATGTGTAAAATGAAATCTAATTCCCTGTTTGTGAAACAATACATGTTATTTATTTGCAAAGCATACAAATTGAATCACAGTACATATAGCCAACTTTCAGTCCACAATTACAAAGACTTTTGACTTGTGAAGTAATGTATGGTCATGGTGGGTTTGGATTTGATCTGTCCGTGTCTTTGAGAGAAGCTCTACTTCTAGTTTGGTGGAAGGGAGACTGTGTGGCAGTGTGAATTAACTCATATGAAAGAGATTATGACTTTGATGAATGGTTTTCATTATGCACACATCAGCAGCTTTGAAGAAAAAGGACAAACTTGGAGAGAGAGAAAGAGAGAGAGAATGAACATTTGTGTAAGAAGGCAAGACAGATGAGTTTAAATTAATGAGGAAATTGTGTGATAAGAGAACAGACACTGACAAAAGAAACAGAAAACATAATTAAGGGATTTTTGAACTCATTGTCAAAATAAAGGATATTCTTCAAACAATTTGTAATTATACTAAATATGAAATAATCTGCTTCCCTTTTCGACAGATGACCACAAGGGGGAGACAACCATCTGAGATCCACAGGCTTTAGAATCTAAAACCTCACATGCTGGTCTTTTTGCTATCAGTGTTAATAATTAGTGCTCACTGTCTCTTACTTTCACATAAATATATAGATAAAAAGGCCAAAGGAGTGCCAGCTTAACTATTTGCCAGTGAAATTAATATAATATTAACTTCACATGTGGCATATGACTGCTAATCATGTAATTAGATCATAAATCAATAGTGTTATGTCTTCAGGTCTTAAAAGAAGAAGAAGAAAAAAAGGTCACTGATATCAGTGCAACTCAAACATGGTTTGACTGACTTTCGATTACCTCTGATATCATGCTCATGTAAAATGATTTTTAATCTGTTTCACCACCCCTGGGGTCTTGTATAGGCAGAAAATGTGGCAGTTCAATCAAAAGAACAACGTGGGTGAGAGCAGCATTATAGGTTTAGGGCATTTTGAATGGCAAGTTGGGAGAGGTAGAATGTTCTGGTTTTGTCAAAATCCTTAAACAATCACAAAGAGTTACTGGTCCATATCAAAGTAGCCCGGATCATTTCATACTGAATTTATCGTGTCAGGTTCAAGATGGGAAGTGTGCAGTGCTGGATCCATTCTGTATGTACAATCTGAATCTGAACTGGATCACTCAGTCTCCTGTGCATGTTGCAAGGCAAATCATATTATTCATATCTCAACCTGTCTGGGTTTGCAGGAGGGACCTGCCCTGTGCTGGGGGAAATTCCCTCAAGCCACGGCTCAGGGGTAATTTTTCTTCTGACTAAGGACACAGCGGTCCAACATTCCAGCCCTCATCCCTTCCGTCTGGCACGTAGCTCGCTTCCAGGGGATAAGATGCCACATATTCCCATCTCACTAGTGTTAGTACTGGAGTGAGCCAAGAAACAGTCTACCAAGACACACACACACACAGGTTGATAGCACAGACATACAGATTCACTCTACAAAAGTCATTAAAATATGGCCCAATGTATTGTTAGTATATCCTTATGTATATCCTTATTTTTAACAGGTTTGTTTTTTAACAGGTGTTTTACCTTTATTTTGAGTTATGCATTGCATTATGGATGAATGTATGTTAGGGTGGGATGGATGGTGAATAAATGGATAACTATATAGATGTATAGATGGCTTCTTTGAAAGGTTGGAAGATAGAGGTTAGATGAATGAATTAAACAATCAAGCAGATTGTTAGATGAAAAACATTTTTTAAATTGGATGGATTCATTCTTTGAGTGGCTGATTAATTGGAATATGGATATTCATATATGAAGGATGAATAATGGTAGATTACGTTACTGGGTATGGGTGGATGGAATGAACGACAGGAGTTTTTAGCTTGAGAGGCGGATTAGCTGGAAGGGTGGAGGTTAGATGACAGAATGAAGAAACAAGCAGATTGTTAGATGAAAGAAAAATGTTTAAATGGTTGGCTGGATGCATGGATGGACAGGTTATTTATTTGAGTGGCTGATTAATTGGAATATGAAGGTTAGAGAGATGCAAGGTTACAAAGCTCAAAATCCACTCCAAAGGGAGATATTCTCTTTAACAGAAAACAACTTGAACGGAACAAGAACTACACCAAACGGTTCATTTGTACTACAGTATGTTTCGTCCGGATATTGTGAAGTCACAATGTCACTCATTCAAATAATCCCCACCCATGATGTGTTGTCTCCATGGGCCAGCTAACCAATCTGAGTACATTTCGTGTTTTGGAGGAGACTTCAACAACAAACGAAACAGGGAGTGTGAGACGGACCTGTGAACAGAAGTGGAGCTGTGGAAGAAATGGGGGGGGGCTATCATGTCAAATATGTGGAAAATAATGCATTTTTGGAACAATCATATTCTAGTAAGCCCCAAAAACCAAATCAAGACTTTGTAAAAGGGCATAATAGGACCCCTTTAATATGCTTGATAGGACATAGAACATTCACCAGTATAAAGGGATAAAAGATAAAACTTCTAAACAAAAACCACTGTGTAAAGTGACATTCTGTGCTAGATGAACAGATTTCAGAGAGGTGAGCCGAATAGCAACACCTGCCCACATTTCTCATGCTTTATCTCTCCTCACCAGCCTCGAGTGTCACCAAACAACCTGTAATCCTCTTAACTTCAAACTCACTCTGTCTGGAGCTGCTGCATTTTAAATAACTTAAATATCCTCTTGTGCTTCCTTGCTTGTTTTCCTGAATGCATTAGTGCTCATTGTTTGTTTTCGAAGAGATTGTTTGTTAGGTTTTTTTCTCAGACTGTGTCTGCTTCCTTATTGTGTGAAAGCACTGGATCAAAGACTTCCTGTCCGGAGCTCTGGGGAGCGGCTGACTCAGTGTCTGGACTTTCACACACTCGATCGTTTTGGGGGTGGAGATAATTTGATTTAATTTCATCGGCTTGCCTGAATGATGTTGTGTCTGGGGAGGAAATTGATGATGTCTGAGGTATTAACGTGCCGTGACAGAAATATATGAACATATACACAAACACACACATAGAGATGAGTTTGTCTCGTTTCTCATGACCTTGAATGTCCTCAGCTGTGGAGGCAGAGATAGCCAGTGCACTTTACTATGGGAAATTATAACTCTTTTGGTCTCTCTAGTTCTTCTCTTTCCTTCAGTTCCTGTAATAATTCACTTTAAAGTCAACATGAAATCAAAACTGATCATCTTTCTTGTATTAAGACACATTCCTGGTTTTATTGCGAATGATTCATCAGTGTGCGTTATTCCAAAAAGTGAAAATTGTTTGCCCTTGTAAATCCTTCATCGGTATATAATGACTTGCTCTAAAACAACTTTCTTTTTCAGTAAAACAACATAGTATCAACATTTTAGGTTTTACTAACTTAAATTTACAGAAAAAAAGGATATTTCATTAACTGACATGTACACAAAGGCAAAAAAAAAAAAAAAGCTTTTTTTTAGCTTCCAAAAACAGATTTATTACCATACTGTATATATTTACTGTTAACAATTGACAGGTTTAGTCTAGCATTAAAATTACACCATTTTTTTACAGAGTGATCAATATGCTGCTGTTTGATTTGCAGAAGGATTGGACTTAGTCTTCCTAACCCCAAGAGTTCATGTTCTTAAGTCGCACTTGCCTAGTCACCAAGGATGCAAGTCCGAACTTGGTGTACTTGGTATTAAGAAACGCCTTTTCTCTCCAAAACCCCAACATTTAAGCCAATCTTATGTCAGCAAACCCAAAATTCAGAATCATTCATGGCAGAGAATGGTTCTGATTGGTTAGCTTTCTGATTGGCTAAAAAAAATGTGGATTGCCCCCCTAACATTAAAGGGATAGTTCACCCAAAAATTAAAATTCTGTCATTGATTACTCATGTCGTTCCAAACACATAAGACCTTTGTTTATCTTCGGCACACAAAGCTTTCTAAAGAGCTTTCTGACCCTCCAAAGACAGCAGCGCAACTACCATATTCAAGGCCCAGAAAGGTAGTAAGGACATTGTTAAAATAGTCCATGTGACATCAGTGGTTCAACTGTAATTTTATGAAGCTATCACTTTAAACTCTGAAATATCATGTAATCTATTCATGTATTATTCAATTAAACAAAAATACATGACTTGATGACTGGAGTCTGTTATTGGAAAACACACTGTCTTTATTTTACTGTCTTGATGTGGCCAGATTTTTAGGTCAAAACATGTTATACATTAGGTCATGCAGTTCCAGGCCTTTCTCCTGGAAAACAATCAGCATTTGACACAAATCTGCTGGACTTGGACCCAGACATTGGCACTAACTGCCACCTGCCCCTTCTCTACTACTGGTGCCCAGTGCCACCTGCACCCTTGATCCATGAGGGCAGCTGCTCCTGATGACCTTTCACCCAGCAGCTGTGCTCAGAAGAGTCAGTCCAGCTATTATCACTGCAATCATGGGCATCCAGTGAGGGAGAAACTGGGGCCCTTGATGTGCTAACTGCTCAATTTACTACACCTGCCACCTTTAACACAAAGCATTACATCTGAACAGGTTTCCTTCAGGATGTTGATGACATCATAATAACCTTCCTGGAACAAATTGCCATTGTGTGTATAATTTTTTTTAAATGAATGAGAAAGTATAATAATGGTCCAACCAACAGTCATTTAAGAAAAGTGGTTAATCTAATATAATAAACCTGCTGTCTTGGTGCTGGGTAATTGTCTTAAAGGTGTCATATGATGCGATTTCAAGTTTTCCTTTCGCTTTGGAGTGTTACAAGCTGATTGTGCGTATATAAGATCCCTGAAGTTGCAAAGACTTAAAGTCTCAAATCCAAAGAGATATTCTTTATAAAAGTTCAGAGTCAGCCACACCTACCTAAAACGGCTCGTTCTAACACGCCCCCACATGTCTACTTCACTATGTGGGAAGATTTGCATAACGCCGCCCCAATGTTCACGCAAAGAAAGAAAGCGTAAATTTTATTCTCACTGTAGTATTGTTTCCGCCGCCGCCATGTCGTGAAGGCGCTGTGAGCTTCGTTTGAAAGTGAAACTACTTTGTTTGGCTTTCCAAATATGGACACGACTAGAAATCAGTGGTTGTATTTACAACACTGTTCCAGGACAGTTTAACCCAAATATCCAGATGTGTGCAGCACATTTTATGGAGGACGTTTACTGATCCTGGAGAGTAACGTTAGACTAAAATGCCGGCAGTTCTGACACATTTTCATTTAAATCATTTGCCACTGATGATTCAAATGCGAGTTTTGGGCAGTAGAGTAGCACTTCTTGTTTGTCATTTCTGATCACAAATGTAGACATGGTTTTATGTTTACATGGCGCGATACAATGCAACTCGTAAAGAGACAGTATAAGTCATTATCATCAGTAATTATGTCCCCACTGGATGCAACAAATGCCTCGTTTGTAATGGCATCAACAGCATGTGAGGGGCATAACATTTCCGTCTCACGCTTGAGGTATTCGGCCAATCACAACGCACTGGATAGTTGGCCAATCAGATCACACCTCGCTTTTTCAGACCGATGAGTTTTGTAAAAATCGACACATTTCAGAAAGGCGGGGCATAGAGGATAAACAATAATGAACCGTAGTGGAAAATAATGTTTTTTTTTACTTTAAACCACATAAACACATCTCATTACACCAAATAATGTTCTTTTTAAAAACATCATATGACCCCTTTAATAAAAATAATATATTAAAGGGCTAGTTACCCAAAAATTCTGTCATCATGTTATTCCAATGCTTTTTGAAATTTTGATTTGGTTTTATGTATAATCACTGGGACATTTAATTAATTAAGTAATTAATTGTCCATTTTTGTTATTGTTATTAGTGTTTTTTTTTTTTAAATATGACAGTTTGTATTCATTAGGGGCTAAGCACCGAAGATGCGTAGGTACCTATTGTATCCGTTGGTGGTCTTCTTCTTCTTCTTCTTTTTCTTCTTCTTCTTCTGCTCTTGAGTCTATGGCAGCACATAGAACGGCCAAAAATCACAAAACTGGTCTCTTTAGATTAGGTGCAGCATGCCGAGTCGAATGATACCCAATTTTCCCATGTCAGCCATTTTGCGTGTCGGCCATTTTGAATTTTGTAGTAAAATACTATATTTTATGAACGCATTGACATATCGTTACGAAACTTTGTATGTTTCATCGGCACCATGCCCTGATGGTACTCAAAAAGTTTGGTGGCAGCGCCACCTTGTGGTCAAAAGTTAATGAAATTTCTAAAAATGCTAATAACTTTTGTTTACACTAGCCTATTGTAATGAAACTGGTTTTGATAGATTCATTGGATTATGCTTATACATCGATACCAATTTTGCCATAATATGCTGAACTTCCTGTCCACCATTTTGATTCATGTTGAAAACCTAGAGTTACCCGTGGTCATTGTCATGCGGGACCTACTAGACCATTTTTTCGATTTTCATCAAATTTGACTCGGATCATCTTCAGACCAAGCTGGCAAAAAGTTATGGATTTCGTGACAATATACGGAATGGTTTTTGTTTAGTGCATCAACTAATTTGTTGGAAATATACCAAACTGCATCTGAGGCTGTATCTCTGCAAAGATTTGACATATTTACACCAAACTTTGTATGTGCCCTTGTCACCTCACACTGACTAGGCCACATCATTTTGGTAACAGCGCCATCTATTGGTCAAGAGTAGTAAACCATTCATTTACTATTAATTATGAAACAGTGTCAATTGTGACAGCAAATTTTGATTGTTTTAGTCATAGTCTTTCGACTAAAATGCGATTTAATTTTAGTCATATTTCAGTCATCTGAATTGTTTTTAGTTTTAGTCTAGTTTTAGTCGACTAAATATCATAAGATTTTAGTCTACTAAATCTACAGTGAATTTAGTTGGCTAAAATCTAATGTGTTTTTTTACAGTGCATTTATTAAGCATTTTACTAAAATGTCCAAACTTATTATATAGGTTTGATATTAAGGTTTTTATCATGATAGACACCGATTTAACTGCTGTGACACACAACATTCCATTATGTTGTGTGTCTATACCACTTCTCATAAAGAACAAGAACATGGTATTCTTTTTAATGAAATACCAATGGTTATACAGGCTAATTATGCATTCTTTATAGCAACTTGTTTACCATATTCTTCATTCTTTAAAGCAGACTTCTATAAATAAATTTAGATTAATCGTTAGGGCTACTAAAGTTTTTTCAGTCAAGAGCAGTGTGTGATTTTCTGTCTTTCTTTTGTAGCTTGATTGACATCAATGACTCAGACAATAGCAACTAAATTAGGCTGCTTTCCCTTTAAAACCGAAAGCACACCTGCAATGGATGCAATGTACTGATACACGTTCTCCCTACTGTTTACCTTCACTTAAGACGTAATCAACTGTGTTACCTTGAATACTCGTCAAAATGGACAATTCAACATCATTTTGTGTGTAATTCTCCGTTCATGCGACGTGAAAGAGTACTCGTGCGCTGTGAGACGCGCTTTATGTGTGTATGCTTCAGAGTCTGCGCTCAGAAAACCGGACCGAATTGAGTTCTCTCTTGCATCATCATATTTATCCATATGTCTGCTCTTCTCTTACTCCCACATATTGACATTTTTTAACATTTTATGCGACGTGCAGCAAGTGTATGTTAGCTTCTGTCCCGCCGGTTCATATGAACGCATCTAACCTCCTAACTATGCAGAAGATTCATTCTGAATGAATCTCTTCACAAATCGTCCCTCCCTAACATTTTCGTCTAGTTTTTTTTTCTGGGGTGCTTGACAAAATATTAAATGTGTCATAGCTTTTGTCATTCAAAAAGAGTTTTAGATTGTTATCGTCTCGTTGTCATCGGTGAAAAAATGTCGTAGACTAAAATTATTATATAAACTATTCCTTGGGTCATGCCGACAACATAGATATCAATGACGCCACTGTGGGCCGAACTTCCTGTGGGCCATTTTGATTTATGTTGAAAACTTACTTTTTCAAACTCCTCCTAGAACATTGGTCTGATTTTCATCAAAATCGAGTGAGATCATCTTCAGACTGTGCAAACGATAGACAAAACAGTGTTTTTGTATAGTAACCCAACAAAATTTGCGACTGATGCCAGACACTCTGAGGACTATCTCTGCAAGCATTTGACATATTGCCACCCAACTTTGTGTGTGCCATTGGTCACCTCACACAGAACACCACCACATCAATTTGATACACGCCACCTGTTGTCAAACGTGATAAGCCATTAAATCATTACTAGAGGTTAATTTATTTTTCAGCCATTTTGCTAAAATTATCTAAAATGGTTTTTATTGCGCATGCTGCAGTTTATCTGATCTTTGCTTCTGTTGTGCTTGGCCCCGTAATTGCTGCTTGCAGCTATATGTATAGTTCAAGCGCATAGTTGCTGAACCATATTGTAATGTTGTAATGGTCACGGATGAGCGGTTCCCCGTAAACTGATCGTGCAGACAGACTGTAATCCCTAAGACTTGAAACGTAGAGGGAATGGTAGTACTCACACACACCAGCTACAATTGCCGAGCTCACCCAATCAGCCGGATGGGGTACTACAGCGGGGGTGAACGCAAGTACGAATCGTCATACTCCCTAACCTTCAGGTGCAGGCCCGCAGTGTCGTATGTCGGTTGAATCCTTGGCTCTTCAATTTTCGGGGTAGTTTCAATTTTTTGCGACCTTGTCCGAGGTTTTTCGCCTGATCAAACCAACCATGCGAAAGATTCTCTGGAATTGCATAAATAAATTATATAAAAAAAGTGATCTTTCGACTCCCGTGGCAAGGGACACCAAAGTTTGAAAGGGGCAGGGACACTTTTAGTAAAATGCCTATAACTCCTGAACGGAGTGAGATATCTTCACCAAACTTGGCCCACTTATGTAAGAGCTTAAGCTGAGGTCACAGAAGAAAAAAATCGCAGAGATTGGCCTCTTGGTGGCACTATAAGAGGGAATAAAACATAAGACAAGTGGTTGCATAGTTATGGCAATTTCTATCAACATGAAAATCGCTGTGCACGGTCTTGGTCCAAAGTGCCACAATTGTCTATGGGGACATTTGCGTATCTCAAAAAAAACATGGCCTCCATTGGCTGATGAAATTTGAGCACCTATTAGACAGGTTAACGAGGCGATCTGAACGAACCTCTGTGGGCCTGTTTTTACTCACGCCCCAAAGGTCTGTGAGAATGAAGAACTCGGCCACGGGGTGCGGTATCGCATTTTTGGAGGGCTAAATTATTGTTCATTTTCACGTTTTCTGCACATATCTCCATATTTGTACATATGATAGAACCTCCTCGTCCGAACAACGTTACCTCTAGAACCACTGCGAAACCACTGCTGTCATCAAATCGTTTTTTTTAATGATTGGTATATGTGAAAAACCTACTTTGCAAACTAGCCCTGGTTTTTCGCTCAGTCTGTAAAAAACGATCGCAGTGTGCAATGCCTCTGGACTCTCTAGGTCAATACTTATCAAAAACATGTGACATTACCCGTTGCGGAAGCTATGACCGGGGTCCTTTAGAAAAGGGGCCTGCAAAGTATGTCCCCAAAGGCCTATTATAGGCCTAACGAAAACTCAAAACTTACGAAACTGTAGCTGGAGTCTCGTGCTTCGGCGCCGGTGGTTGGGTGGTCCCGTAGTGCGTCGTGGGGGTGGTAGCAGTTATATGTTCGGAAGAGTACTCGTGGGGGGTGTTGGGTGTGGGTGGATTTTTGATTGCGGGGGTGAGGGGTTTAGAGGGCCGCGGTATGTGGTTGTGGTCACAGAGCGGCAAGCACTTTCACGTGCAGAGCATAAGGGTAGTACAGACAGACCGAGGGCGCTCGGGTTTCATGGGGTGTGGTGGTCAAGAACAGTTGCCTGTTAGATCTTATGGCTCGCACGAGGCTCGCGATGTTTTTCAGGTGTCGGCGGGGGGAGCGTAGGCTTTGACCCAACTATAAGTCACAGGGGAGTCGATTGGAGGTAAATCGGTGAGGGGTGTTGTTGGTGGGGGGGGGGGTGTGTGATGGTGAGCAGGTTGTGGCTGCGTGCCTTCGCGGGTCCCGATTGGTATTGTGGTGCACCGGGGGTGGTGTTGGTGGGTGTGTGGGTGGGTGTCCAGCGGTTTGTCTAACGTGCGAATGGTGGAGATCATGGTCATAGCAACAGAGGATACCGCATTGAAGAGCCAGCGGAACCAGGACTGCATGACTAGAAGTCAGTTTGTCATCTGGGGGGCGGGCTGTGGGCACTTTGGGTGTCAAGGAGCGAAGTAGCTGGAGATAGCAGTGGCAACCTTACCAGTGAGCCACAGGAACGTAGATAAGAGTGTCGCTGTCTCTTAAAGTTCGTAAAATCACTGCTAACCCTATGTCGGTTCGTTGTCCAGCACAAAGTAATATCCGACAGTGACTAATCTCTGCTGGTTGACTGCCTCAAGAGCCCAGCCATCTTATATCGCGGCATTGAAGACAGTGTTAACGACTTTGCAATAATGATAAACTAAAACATTTAAACCTTAAACATGGCATTCTAAATAAATCTAAGTCTCTAGTTTGGTGGAAATCGATAAGTTTAACAACATCTGGAGGTCCCCACTTGAGATTAACTAATATTAATGACTATTTAATTGATAATTCGTAACATTCGACTTTGACACCCACCATAAACCTATACCACCAAACCTGTCCCAACATTATGCTTTATTTCGCACCTCAATAGAAGTGAAAAAAATTGTTGGGGTATACATCCAAAATGTAGACGACACAAGAAAAAAAAAATACAAGTGTACTTAGATTTTTATCTAATTACTAGTTTTACAGAAGGCAAAGACGGCTATAATCTGACAGCACCGGTGAGGGTGGGTTGATGCAAATTAGCATGATACATCGAGTGCAGCTACATTCAATTTTATATCACTTTAAACTATAATACATTTTCACTTTTGCAATTAACATGCAATCAATCGTCCATAAACGTTATACTCAGATCACACTCAGTATATTCTTCAAGTATTTCAGTAGTAAGTAAGTACTCCTACTAAAGTGTACGTTATGCTGATAACATGTTTGAAGAGGAACTGTCGGACATTGTAAAGTTCCTGACTTGGACTGTTAATCAACTATTTACTTCATAAAGGTTAAGTTACACCAATAAGCGCTAGCTCAGAGACATGTTTGCCTATCTAGCAGATTTGTGATGCTTTTCTCAGGCATTTTGAATTCACAGCAAAACACTTTAATGGTGAATTGGTATTCTCGGCTTCACTCAATCTGAAACAAGGCCTGCAAAAGGCTGGCAGATGTCTTTCATAGACAAGAGACAGCACAGCGCATACCAATGTCTTATCAGGCAGAAGTCTGCAGAACTCTAAATAAACACACGCCACCCTTTGACCTGAAATATATGTTAAATTCATCACTCGACAGAACTGAACACAATATTTACCTCCCATGATCTGTGTAGTATAAAATTTATTTCATCAAGAGGAGTGTGTGAATATAGTGATCATGACATGAAAAGCATTAATTTTTAGAACTAACCCATAGACTCTTTTTATGATTGCAGGAGATGACCTTATCATATTTACTTCGAGCCTTTTGTCAATAAACTAAATAATGATCCAGAAAAAATTTTTCGGTCAGGCTAGTGTTGCTTGAGAGGAATAGGGTTGAAAATCCATAAAATATAGTGACCAGGGGTAATTACTAGCTGTGATTTTTTATTTTACTCCCATGTGGCAATGGATTGAACAGCAATAGAGTCTTTTTTTGTATAATGAAATCTGAACATGGGACCATTAACCGTAGACTATCGTCAGTCTCTCTCTCCGTTCTGTTTCATTCACACTGTAACACACACACACACACCAGTGACTGTCACTGTCTGTTGGGAGTTTAAAGTAATAGCACTGCTCAATTAGGTGCCAAATGGCTTTCCAGGGATCCGTATTTTACCTTTAATGTCGCATACAGCTGGGGGAGCCTCAGAGAAGCAAGATTTCCTGCCAGAAAGAGACATACACTTTATATTACATTTAAGTTATTACCCCTACAATTCAACAGGATGACACATTCATGCAATATGAAATGTTCCTTACCTCCATAAAGAGTGCAAAATCAAGTCATTGTGTTCTTAGTTGTGGCCATTAGCAGGGAGTCATGCATGCTTTTGAGTGGGAGGGAATGGGACCTCATTGACATGCGGGACCTGTCGTCGTCTTTGAGGCCCGGTCAAGACTGAAATTACCTGGGTAACTGTCTGGACCAGGTTAGCAGAGATCCGTTCTGAAGTCAATTTGCAGCTTAATTTCTTTGTCATGCACCTCGGAATATTACTGTGATGTTGTAAAATGGGATAACTCAAGCATAATGACTTATTTATTATATCGGAGCCATTCAGTGAGATATGGGAATGGTACTTCATAACTCCAGCTTTATTCTATTAATATTTTTTCCTCCTGAGTTATTTTGTAACATTTTTGCAAAGTGTTAAAAGAAAATATGCAATGTAATATAAAATATAATATAATACAAATATGCAATACACAGAAAAAACACACGCACACACACACACACCCACACACACAACAGACACATATTAATATAATATAATATATATATATTTATTAGTATAGTATAATTATATAGCATATAACATGGACAACATAGTGCAGCCACAATAACAAAGAACGAACAACAGGATAAAAGGCATGTAGAATTAGTTATAATAAACAGAAATGAAAAATAGAATCAATGGTTTGCACGTGTGTAATAGACAAATAAACTATATATATTATATGATGCCACAGACAATTATTTTTCCAAGCACACCTTTAGCATAATGTTTGAATACAATACTTGAAAAAAATTTAATAAAAAATAAAAAATAAAAAAATAAATAAAAAAAAAAACCTAACCTACTAAAATACATGAATGAATGAACAACAAACAAACAGCAAATAAGAAATAACTAGAATAAATCATAATTGTGAATACTGTTATTTATTTATTTTGGCATAATATGCTCAAATTTAGGTTTTCAAAGTCCGACTATTTTCCAACAGAGATGAGCAACACTCATGGACACTGGATGACTTCTTTAACTTCATTAATTTGTGAATGATTGTCTCCTTAAGCATCTGCACTTTAAAGAGTTATATAGTAATATTACTTAATACGACAAAAGTAAAATTAATCTCTTTTGATTCAAAAGAGCAAGAATAATCCTTTTTCTGCGATATAGCCCCTTTAAAGCAGCATATACACAATATACTTGACATTCTGCCCTTGGAAGAGACTGAAGAGCGTGAATAGGCAAAAATATATTTCCCAGGACGCAACAGCTCTCAAAATGGCAAGGCCTGCAAAGCATGTAATTTCTTCTCATTTCTTACTATCAGCTGGAAAGAAACATATTGAATTTGACACAAATGTAAGCTCTTGCACCCTGACTGGTCATACTGGGGGTTTGATCAGACCGTCTCCTCTTCAAATTTGTCAGTAATACAACAGCTTGTCTACAGGTGCATCTGATAAAATATTAGATTGTTTCTTTATGATGTCAGTATATCATTCTGAAGATAATTCAACAACAAATCATCTCAAACACAACTCAAGATTCTCTCTGAAATCCCTACTGAAGACTCGTCCAACCTGTCTCGCATACAAGATTCCTCCCTGATGGGAGAAAAACCAAACATCAAATCTGAGATACCCAGTGTTTTTTCTGAACCCCAGATCCAGCATGTCTAGATCAATAATGCCTAGGAATGTTTGCAAAACCCCTGGACTCCTTGAATCTACAAGAAAGGCAGCGGATCTGGCGAAAACTCCTTCATGCTCTGTAATTTATTTACAGCTGAACACAGTGAAGTCTTATTACACCGTGCCTCAACTGTGAGAGCCATAAGGGACGGCATGGATTAATGGTGCTTCTTGGGTCATGGGTTTGCAGTTCGACGGTCCCCTGTCAGATACAAAAGGAAAGTCTCAATAAAATACTTGATTTAAGCCTTTGCCTGTGGCCACAGGTCGAAACTGGCTTTATTCCACCTCTGCATTGCACTCTGAAAACACATACAAATGAGTATTACTAATGGCAAGTTAGTCATTTTGCTCAGACGTAGCTACTGTAAATATGCTGTAGCTTTGTTTTGCAGAGTATCAGTCAAATCAAACTGATAGATTAAAAAAAAAGCTCAAGAGACAGACATGACAAGCTATTACGGTTGTCTAGCTCTATCTTTAAAGAAAATGTTGTCTCTTACTCTTCCTCATGACATTACAAATCAATTTGACATACTTTCTGCTGTGTAACATGAAAAGAGATGTTTAACTGAATGTTGTTTAATATTCCATAAGGCTCATAAGGCTAAAGGTTTGGTCAAAAATAAGTGAAATTTTGTGAGCTAAAAAAATCTATTGTCAATCAACATATGTTGTACAGTTCACACAAAAGTTGATTTCAATCCAAGTGACTTTCTGTTGGGCAACGTGGTGAATTCATTTACCGATGTGATTCTGATGCGAAATCTGAATGGGAATTGTTCCGCCCCTAAAGGATAGTTCACCCAAACTGAAATATCCTGATTTACTCACCCTCAGTCATATACTAGGTGTATCTGACTTTCTTCTTTCCGACACATACAATCTTTATGCAAAAAAAAAAAAAATGTCCTGATCTTTCATTTTATTAGGGGTGGTAAATGGGGTTGACATTTTAAGCCCAAAAGTGCTTCATCCATCATAAAAAGGGCTCCCACTACACCCGGGGTTTAAAAAAGACTTCTAGAAAGTGAAACAATGCATTTTTGTGTAGAAAAATATTCCAGAATTTTAAAAAACTTTATAAAAACGTCTCTGTTACGGATGTACCATGGGTTCCCCGAGGGAACAAAGGCAAGAGAGGAGGATGAGTACTCTGCCGTCGGGCGGCATTGGAACGCACTTGCGTTACCGCTTTCTGAATCACGTTTCAAATCCTCCAATGGTCCCGAGACGTCACGGCAGTGTGACGTAAGCACCAAGAAAGCAGAAAGCACATCGGGCGCCGGGAGCAACCAGTTCGACTGAAGTAGCGCCTCATGGCTGCATGGAGATGGCAAAAGACGGCAGCGTCTCGTTCCCTCGGTGAACCATGGTTACATACGTAACCTAGAGACGTTCCCTTTCAGGAACTCGAGCTGCGTCGAGATTCATTTTGGGAACGAGAATACCAACTGCGCTATACTACCAAGTCCCTGCCTGTGTGTATCTTATGAGCACTTCACGAAGAGAGAACTTGGGAACCTGTGGTAGAAGCCAGGTCTAGGTTGTAAAGCGGACAAAAGTGTGTGGAGAGGACCAGCCTGCCACAGCACAAATGTCCTGCAAGGCCACACCCCAGCTGAAAGCCTTGGAGGCCGCCATACTCCTGGTCGATTGCGCTCTGACCCCCATAGGTGATGGGAGGCCAGAGGATTCGTAGGCTAGTGAGATGGCCTCGACCACCCTCCTACTCATAGTCTGCTTGGTCGCTGGGGATCCTTTCTTTGGCGGACCAAAAACAAACAAAAGGCTGATCTGCCTTATGCCATGGGGCAGCTCTGTGTGTGTAAGTGTCTAGTGCTCGAACTGGACAGAGCAGATTTCGCCTTTCTTGGCCTACTTCCTGGTACGGAGGAGGACATAATGCCTTAAGTACTATGGGCCCTGGTGAAGATGTGGGCACCTTAGGGACATACCCGGCACTCGGGTAAAGGAATGCCCTAACCGTGCCTGGAGCGAACTCCAGGCATGAAACGGAGAGTGCCTGAAGATCTCCGATCCTTTTTAGTGAGGAAATAGCTAGGAGAAAGGTGGTCTTGAGCCTGAGCAACTTGACCTAACTTCTTCTATGGGTTCAAAGGGGGTATTGCATAAGCCCTCCAGAACCACAGTCAGGTCCCATGAGGGCACCTTAGTGCGTTGTACCGGCATCAGCCTCAGGGTGCCATGGAGGAAATTAGTGATAAGTGGGTGTCTTCCCAATGTTTGACCACCCAGAAGGGTGTGGTAAGCATCTAAGGCCGCCACGTTTACCTTCAGATTGGAGGGAGATACCCTTCGGAGAATCGCTCCTGCAGAAACTCCAGAACTGTACCATTTGGGCAGTTGACTGGGTCCTGCAGTCACTGTCCAAACCATGAAGCGAAAAGTTTCCCCTTCAAGGCATACTGTTTCCTAGTGGCAGGAGCTCTGGACTGAAGTATAGTCTCAACAACCTCAGTTGAGACCAGATGCTAGGAGCTGTGTGCCCCCTCAGGGCATGCCACAGCTTCCATAATCCCCGATTGATGTAGTAGACCACCGATGTGTTGTCTGTGTGGACAAACGCATGATGCCCCCTTAGGTCTGGAAGAAAGTGTGTCAGAGCTCGAAACACGGCCAGCATTTCCCGGCAGTTGATTTGCCAAAAGAGATGATGGTCTTCCCACAGACCCTGGGCAGAGCGGCCACTCTTGACCGCTCCCCAGCCCGTGAGAGTGGCATCCGTCGTTAGCATTACGTGACGACAAGGCGCCCCTAACGTCGGGCCTTGAACCAGGAACCAACGTTTCTTCCACATGTCTCAGGCACGTAAGCATCGCCGCGTGACCTTGATAATGCTAAGCGGATTCCCCCTCGGGGAAAATCTCTTGGTTCTGATCCACCACTGCAAGGGTCTCATGTACAAAAGTTATCACGTTGGACGCCGCTGCCATCAGCCCAACAGCCTCAGAAACTGTTTGACAGTGAGTGACTGTCCTTCTCTTACCCTCGTGACTGTCGTGAGGATTGACTCATTCGAGCAGGAGACAGACGTGCCTGTATCGAGGTTGAGTCCCACACCACGCCTAAATAAGTGGTTCTCTGTAGTGGAGAAAGAACACTCTTCTTGGCGTTTAGTCTTAACCCCAGCTCTCTCATATGGGCGAGGACGACATCTCGATGCCGAGCCGCCATCTGCTCCGATTGAGCTAGTTTTAAACCAATCGTCGATATAATTGAGTATGCGTCATATTCTGAGTTGCATTATTTGTATTACTTTTGAGGACTACTGAATCTGTGTTTGTTTTGTGAGTGAGATGAATTAATACATATTAATATTTATTAAAACTCCAATAACATCTGCTGATTCTGTCACCATGCGCACCAAGCTGGTCAATCAATAATTGGAGAAATAAAGTACTCCGATTTCTCTTGTAATTAAAAGTAATGCTTGACTTTACGAGTTACGTTCGGGAAAAGGTAATCCTGATTATAGCTCACGTTTACTTGTAATTTTCCCCAACACTGTATATATATATATATAAACAAAAAAATGCATATATCCTGCAAAACATGTTATGGTAAAATACTACAGTGATAAGGGAATAGTTTGTTTCTGCACTGACCTCAGTGGCGAAGAGGTTTTCAGGGAAAGCACTGATGTGAACCAGTGACTGTGTCTGACAGCAACCACAGAGCTGCTACTGTAAAAGAGTTATTAATTATCATCATAATCATAATGACCTCTATGAGAGACATACTGATATTATCATGCAAAGCCGAATACGTACCATGATACTTGACTCGGTATAATTCGGCTTGCTGTACGGCACACAATCCCCGCCATCATTAACAGAAATATCGACTTTATTCGCGTCAATGTTGAAGAATTAAACCAGTTTAACACCTTCCGGCGGACCCACGTGGATCTGTAGGTCAGACGGTAAAAAAAACACGTCCGCTTTAACAGTCGCACTTTCCGCATTAATGTATTTTCATCTTCGATCGATAGCAAGTATAGATACATATCATAATTATTACATAGATATTTTAAAAGTGCACATGAGACGTTAGAGATTATTTTACATCATGTGATGTTTGAGAGGTTTGTCGAATGTTGTGAAGTGAATGGTGAGGTAAGTGAGTGGAAGGTCAGCGCGGTGTGTGTGTGTTTCTGTCCGCAGTGACTCTCGAACGGTCGCAAACACAGTCATGTCTCTCCTGAGAGGTAAGTTAACTAACTCTATATATTTTTTAACTTTGAAATAATGCATTGTGTCGAACCTGTCGAATGATTTGTTTGTTTTATCTGGTTTTGCGCTTGTTTTTGTTGCACTGCGCTTGAACGTCGCGTTTCATATTTGAATTTACGTCTAGAGCCGTTAAAAACGGCTTTAGTTGAAATCATCATTACAAATCAAAGCAGAAGTAAATATAAGTAATATAAGACCTGCTCTGTTGGAAACTCAAGCTTCAGATTTCGCAAACTGTGTATAAAAGTCATTCCTGACAGAATTAGGTTAAAGGTCAGTGACATTATAAACGGTTGTTTACTCTTGTAATGTTTACTCTTTGGACCTATTTTAATGTATAATCTGTGCACGTTGGTTATAATGCAATGGTGTCTATATTTTATATACATTTAGCTACATATTTATCCAAAGCGACTTATAAATGAGGACAACAAAAGCAATGATACGCAGGCTTTAACAAGTCTCAGTTAGCTTAATGCAGTACACTTAGCAAGGTTTTTTATTATTATATAATAAAAAGAACACAGATTGAATAGAGCAAGATAGTGTTACAGGCCTTTTTGTATAATAAATAAAACGAAAACAAATGGATGGAATGCAAAAAGGATAGAGAAGCTTGTGTTAGTTAGTTTTTTGTATGAAAACAAGCAGTTAGTAAATGAATAAAGTGCAAGAATAGAATTAGATAGAGAGTTCTATGCGTTTGGCGGGGGCGCGTTTTAAACCGCTTCTTGAAGAAGGCATTATCATTTTCTATACATTAGCTGCAGGAGGCTGAGCGTCTCTCTCTTTTCTCTGTGTGTTTGTGTAGGTGTGTTCATCGTCTCGGCTAAGAGGACGCCGTTTGGCACGTATGGAGGGGTTCTGAAGGAGCACAGCGCTACGGATCTGACCGAACACGCCGCTAAAGCTGCTCTCGCTGCGGGGAACGTGGCTCCTGAGCTGGTCAACAGTGTCATCGTGGGAAACGTCATGCAGGTGAGAGACATACGGACTAGAGCCCGACCGATATGGGTTTTTTGGGGCCGATACCGATATTAGGGAGTAAAAAAAAAAAGGCAGATACCGATATATCGGCAGATATTCTTTGTGTATATTATAGTACAGTACCATTCAAAAGTTTTGGACCACTTGCCCATTTGTGTGTCCACACATCGACTGGTATATATACATAAACAGAGTATATATATACTTAAACACATTTTTTGCAATGATCACTAAAATGTGGTGATCAAACACTTATAATAACATGACAGAGATACGTAATAGAGGCAGGGCATTTAACAATAAACTTTACTATCCAAAATGAGTCTGACATCAGTGAACTGAACAGTAAAGTTGAAGTTTATTCAACTTTAATTCAATTCAATTATATTCAACTTTATTCCTTTGAAGTTTATTTTACTTCGGAACTTTCATTCACGGATTTGCGCTACTGTCTTTATACACAGATGAAACTTACTAGAGAAGTGTGACATAATACACCTCTGTAAATAAATACAATTTAAATTCACGTCTCGGACACTTAAATGCCCTTTGAAGTTACGTGTACGTCCCTTGGAACTGAGAAATCCATGGCGGAAATTTCATGTGAAGGTCCAATTCGCGGGGAACTTACGGTCGATAAGACCACGCTGAATGCTGCTGCCGGAACAGAGAACCTCCTTACTGAAGGGAAGTGGGGCTGGTGCCACCTATGTCGCGAAACGCGACGGAAGATCTACACCAAATCAGGGGATATCTAAGCCTCGAGGAACCCTCTCGACCGCAACCACTCCGGCGTCGGAGCCCCCCGGGATCGCTGATCAGTCAGGCCAGACCGCAAATGTAAAACTACCGAACCCCCGGGGCTACGACGCAGGGGTGTGGTACGGAAGGGGGCCTCTCAGACGTTAACTGGCTTCGCGTTCGAGAGGGTTCCTCGAGATGAAGGGATATCCCGTATTTGGTGCGGATTCGCCGCGCCGTTACAGAGATATGGCAGTTCAAAGTTTCAGTGGTTTTCCATACACTTAAGCTTCAAAGTGTTTCATCCAGGTCGCCAGTAGCAAACAATGGAGCACGTTCTGCTGGACAAACTAAGTAAATACACCATTTCAAGCATTTTATCTGCGTTTTATGTTCTGTAAGGTTCAGTTAAATGTTTATAGTGTTTTGCCCGCGTTGAGTAATGTATCACAGACATATCTCATGAAACCTTTCATAAGCAAAGTGTAGACAGGGTGTAAATGAGAGATTCATTGCGCAGTGTAGAGAGCTTTGTAAATGTGATAGACAAGAAGTTAATATTTAGTGACTTGCATTGTCTGACTATAACACAATTGTCTGATTTTGCTCTATTTTGTCGTCGAAAATAGTTTAAAACAAAGACACAGCTCAGCCTCTGCGCATCTCCATTCAAACACAGCGGTGTTTTGTTTATGAATGAACTGCGTTTTTAAACGAATCTAGTGAGTCCAGGATCCATGATTACCATGCATACGAATTGCTTCCTTCAGAATGAATCAGCTGTTTGAATGAATCAATTGAATGAATGATTCAGGGATAAAATCAGTGACTTCCCGCCACCTGCTGGCGGATTTAGTAAATTTTTTTGCGTATAATTTCAGTTATTTAAATAATATTTCTGTATTCATCAGTTTTTTATATATTTTACTCATTAATCATGAAAATCATTAATAAACATGATTCTGGATTAATTGCATCATGCCACTCTGATTCAAAATGTCTGAAAATACAACTCAAAGACACGTCTTCTGTGCTACCTCTGTACAATTAATTGAATACTGATTCAGTTAATTTAGTAACTGATTCTTCTTTTCTATTTGTTCTATTTATGTTTTATCTAGAATTTTTAAAAGCTATGCATTTTTTTTTTGAATTTGACATAAAAGATGATATACTTTTAATAAAGTTAGAAAAAATGCCATTACAAAGGTAAAAACAAAATTCCACTGTAAATCACTTTAAGGAGTCAAATATCACCTAGTAATGGGGCAGGCTAGTTTTTTATCAAATTTTTTGGTGTTTTTTTTTTTTTTTTTTTTTTTTTACTCCTAAAATTTTGACTGTGCTCCTAATTTTTTACTGTGCTACTAGAAAAGAAAACTAAGCGTAGAGCTGAGTAGGGGGGGGTGCAAATAAACATAAAATTTCTCAAGAGCAGTTTTTGAAGGGGACACAAATAATACAGCCAAAATCATACTTATGTGGATAGATATGTGTACACAGCATGGAGACAGTGTTTAATTATGAGTTCGGTTCATAGGTTCACCACGTGGTCATGTAGTCTAATTATTAAATTATTTTGCATCATCCACATAGTATTTTAGGTTTCGTCTGGGACTGAGGACATCTCGTAAACTCACACTTCTCACACTTAAAATCATATTGAACAAAAAAACCAACACATCGGTAGGTCTACAATATTAGCCTAATATCAGTTCACACACAGGCTTACAATACATGTCTATGTAATAATTTTATTTTCGTTTTAGTTTCATATTTTCATACATCAAGTTTGAAGACTAAATTAAAGTGACATATGTTGCTTTGGCAATATAAAACGTTGTTTATATTTTAGTTGACATTTATTCAAGTTTTTAAGGTTTTAGTTTTAACCGTAATAACCCTGGTCTAATTTGACTATCTACAGTATATGCTCTGCAATATATATATCCCAACATATTAAAGATCAGCACGTCACATGTGATCACATGTGTATTATGTTACCACTGATCTTTGAATTTAAATTTTTCTGCACTAATCAGTCAAGTAAAACGAGAGAAACCCTGGTCTTCTGAAGTTCATTTGTGTCAGTGTTCTCTCTGTCTGTGATCCAGAGCTCTGCAGATGCGCCGTACATCTCGCGTCACGTGGGTCTGCGGTGTGGCGTTCCCATCCCAGTGCCAGCGCTGACCGTTAACCGCCTCTGCGGCTCCGGGTTCCAGGCCATAATCAACGGATCACAGGTACGAGCTCTAAACGAATGTCGAACAGCACAGCAGTCTCCTCAGATGAGGTGCTGATCGCTGTGTGTTGTGTTGTAGGAGATCTGCCTTAAAGAGTCAGAGGTCGTTCTGTGTGGAGGCTCAGAGAGCATGAGCCAAGCACCTTACGCCGTCAGGAACATCCGCTTTGGGACCAAGTTTGGAGTGGATTTGAAGGTAAAGATCAGACGCTTAGTCATTTAAAGTCCACTGATTCTGAATTTACTTTAGAGGCTCCAATAATGAATTTCAATTTTTCTAGTTGTGCTCTGCTCTAAATATTTCATTGGCTTTAAAAGGAATGCAATTAAATGATTTTTATCTAATGATGACAAATTAGCAAGTCTTGGAAAATCATTGGTTTTATAACTTTTTTTTTTTTTAACATAAAAACACCTTCAGGAGAATGTTAAAAAGCATCTACACAAAACATGCAACAAAAAAAAAGAATACCCATACATAAGCAAAATTATTAAAAGGATTAATAAAACAAAAAATAAATTAAATTACAAAATTTGACATGGATAAAAAAATATATTATTAAAAATAATAAATTAACAAATAAATACTTCAAATAAAAATGGACAGCATTGCAAGAGAGAGGAAAGCCAGACTAAGCCTATCATAGCATTACCAAAAAATCTTTCTATGTATTCAGGAGTCTGTAATTTTTTATTACTAGATAACCAAAATTTGAGAAGTGAGTTCTAATGTGATAGAGAGGGGGAAAAAATCTCTGTATGGATAAAAAAAATATCTAACAAAATAAAAGACAATAATCTATTACAGTGTTGCGAGGGTCAGTATAAGAGCAAATAATATATTTTAAATTAAGGTAATAATATTAATGTTAAAGGTAATTAATATAAAATATACAATATTATAATAATATTTATAATAATTTATTGTAATTTTAGTTCAAAACAGTGATAAGAAAACATCTGACATATTAGACATACTCAAATGTACAGGTATATTTTGGTGAGATTTTAAAGTGGGGAGGACTTTCATGCTGAGTTAACGCAAGTTATTGTCTGGTGTGAGTCAGCTGGAAGACAAGCTGTGGGCAGGACGAAGGATCTGACATAAGCTGCCCAGGCATCACAGAAGAGAACCTGGCAGAGAAATACCAGATCAGCCGCGAGGACTGTGACCAGTACGCATATCAGACTCAGCAGAGGTGGAAAGCAGGTGAGCGGATCGACCTCACAGCGGTTCAGTGCTGCATCGATACGCGCTCTCACACGCCCCCCGCTCTCACCCACACACTTTCTGCTACACACAACTTACACACAAACACATCGGCTCAACACTTTCCCCCACACTCGTCACACACTCACTCTCACACACAACTCACTCACTCACTAAACACACACACTGTTCCACCCACACACCCACACACACCCACTCACACACACACAAACTTCACCCACCCCCTCGCTCACACAACTACTACTCACACACAAAATCAAGCAACTAACACACTCGCTCACACACACACCGCTCACAACACACTCGCTCACAGCAACACTCGCTCAACCCATCACTCACTCAATCTCACTCACCACCACACACTCACTCACTGCCAACACACACACCAAAACACATATGTCTCTGCTTAGATATGGGCTGGATAATACAACGCTGAGATCGCACCCATGATGTGAAGCGCCAAGAAAGGGGAAAGGTCCATGAGTATGACGCAACCCCGGTCCTCAGACCCCACTGAGCAGATGGCAAGCTGCCGACCGTCTTCAAGACAGGTCGGCAATGTTTACTGTGCCAAGCTGCGGTGGGTCAAATAATTTTTTACTAAATAAAAGTCAAGAGGACGAATGTGCGTTTTAACAGCAGTATTTATAATGGTAATTATATTCCTGTCAATTTGTTATTGTGTCTATGTGTTAATACAACGTGCTATAATAAATTAGCATTTTTTATAGATACAGAATATATATTCAGAATCATGTACAATAGCATGTTGTTATTTAGTACTGTGTACCCTTAACTAAGATAATTTCCACAAAAAGATGTTTACATATAGTCCACAGAGAAAATAATAGTTGAATTTATATTAACACACTGGAACCCCAATTATAAATATAACAGTTATGTATACTATCATATGTTCCAAAAACATTTATACTATATAATTAATATAATATTATATTATATGTGTCTTTAGATAATTAAATAATGAAATAAGTTTTCAATTAGTAATACAATACAAAAGTTGTATGAGTGTATTCTATGTCAAGCATAATTATAAATTGTATTCGGTATCAATTTAGATTCATAGCATTGTTATGTGTAGTGATTACAGTGTGTATAATAGATATATAGATGTGTGTAATAAGTTTAATATATTGTTATATATATGCAATATATATAAACAAATATATAGATAATACTATACAGAATTATCTTAACACTGTATATATGTATTTATGACACGCACAAATATTATATTATTATTATATTTATTTTTGATTTTAACGTATTAGATACTATATATAGATATATCATATATTATATATAGATATATATATGTGTGTGCTGCTATAAAAAAAATACGTTGTTATATTGATATAGAATTTATTATTTCTTTTTATATAAAAGTATTATGTTACTTAGCAGTGCCACTGTAGTCATTTTTGCAGTGTGTATTTGCATGTTTTTGTATTATGTTTTTTTGGCTCCTCCCACAGGGCGTGTCTGATGGTGCCGCTGTTGTGGTCATAGCCAGTGAGGATGCCACTGAAGGCTACCAACAACTTCACCCCAATGGCTAGAATCGTGGACCTATCACACCTCAGGCTGTGATCCCAGCATCATGGGCATTGGTGAGTGCTCTGTCCACCAACATACTTTCCTCACTACGTGTAAAAGAATAATACATCAAATCATTCATAATGTTTTGTAAATGCGACAGGGCCTGTACCTGCCATCACAGAAGCTCTGAAGAAGGCTGGTCTTTCACTCAAAGACATGGATCTGGTGGAGGTAGATTATAATAACATACTCTGGGTTTCTATTATTTTGTATGGCACTATGCATGCATTTAGGTGGTGAGGTTTCCAGAGATGCTCGAGCAGGTTTGATCCAGAGTTTCATGTATCTGTCAGGTCAATGAAGCGTTTGCTGCTCAGTATTGGCGGTGGCTAAAGCTTTGGGTGGACCCTGCAAAGACAAAAGTGATGGAGGGGCCAGCGCCATTGGACACCCTATCGGGGCCCTGGGACGAGAACACGCCACCTCTACCTGAGCTCAGGTAAAAGGGACTGCTCTTCAATGCAACGATGAAAGCACTTCTAATACAGGTGCATCGTTATTCATGCATTTCCTTATGAAGACGGACGTCTTGGTTCTAAATTTTTCCTTTACTTTACGCTAATTAGAAATATTCAACAGTATTAAACACAGAACAAATGGTCCCGGGGGGGTGGGAAATAAAGACAAGAAACAAGGGGTACATTATGTTTTTGATGTAAGAATAGGTTTGTATTTTTGTCTGTTTTTTTCTAGAAAATGTAACACCAACACAATAACTTTTTTTAAATATAAATAAAACACCTTTTGGTATGAACGTTACCTTAAAAACAAAAAAAAAAAAAAAAGTATCTTTGTTTCTCTTTAAAATGTAGGAAATAAAATGTTAAAAGTTATAAATGAATGAATAAATAAATGTATAGCAAACTGAGAAATATTAGTGCAAAAGCATTGCATGTAAACTCGTGCATTTTTTCTGATATCAAAACATAATCTAGATAAATATATATAAGTAAAATCTATAAATATAGATAATGTCTAAATAAAAAAACAGCGTTGCTCAAGAAAAATATATTATTGAAAAACGAGACAGATAATATTAAAAATATTTAGTTTTCTTTTTAAATCTGGGCATAACTAGAATTAACCAAATTAATATATGCGAAATAATCGGGCAAAAAACATGCAGGAATTCAGTTTTTTCTGGATAGGAATGCAAATACAAAAATAAACTTATCATAAAATAACGCCTGTCATAAAACAAACATGAAATTTAAAATAAATAAACAACAAATCTGTACTGTCTTCTGTGGAGATTTTTTTTTCTGTGACCAACCAATTAAAAAGTGCTGCTTCTCATCGACTAACATTTGGTCAGCTATCAGGGCAGCCCTGTGTTTTGTGTTGACTTATTTTTAGTCTGCTGTATTTATATTGCAGGAACTCACTCTGTTCTCTGTTCGCAGGAGACGCGGTGGGAAGTACGCCGTCGGCTCTGCCTGCATCGGTGGCGGTCAGGGCATCGCCGTCGTCCTGGAAAACACAAACTGAGAGAAACTAACACACACATGTTGAGGAGACTCCCTGCGAACAAATCAAGTCAAATTCTAAACCTAATTCACACCGTCCCAAAGTCTGAAGCAAAAGTGTCCGTCCACAAATGTGGAGTAATAACGGTTTATTTTGCACATGATGATTGTTCCTTTAAAATCATACGATTGGCTTCCCCACATATGTTTGGTTACGGGACAGTGATGCTGTAACGTGCCTTATTTTTGTCACTGTGCCTGATCTAACATAAGCTGTTTTCCAGAAATGTAATATACTTCATTGTGATTCAGCTCCATGTCACTAAAACTCTTGATTGTGGACTTGAAAATGGTTTTGTATAATGTTGATAAATTGTTGGGGAGTGAATTCTTGTCAGATTCACTCTCCGGAGCTCTGACTGTTCTCATCAATAAAGAATGAGCTGTAAAATACGGCATTCTCTCTCTCTTGGCCTGCAGATGTATTCATATAAAGGTAGAGTTCTACATACTGCAGTAACAAAGCTGGATTCTGACCACGATTCTTTAAATAAATGACTTTAAGAATAACCTTTAGTCTTCTGATTCTAAATCAGTCTTCACATTCTGTTTAAGTTAATCCAGGGCTATCTTGTTACATGTTTCACGTGTAGCTGCATAGAAATAACATCTAAAGTACAAGTGTTAAATATTGTATCTGGGATTAAAAGTGTTAATAAAATGTGCGTATATATATATATATAGCGAGAGCGAGAGAGAGAGAGGGGCCTATCTCCTAATATACAGTGGGTACGGAAAGTATTCAGACCCCTTAAATTTTTCACTCTTTGTTATATTGCAGCCATTTCTAAAATCATTTAAGTTAATTTTTTTTCCTCATTAATGTACACACAGCACCCCATATTGACAGAAAAACACAGAATTGTGACATTTTTGCAGATTTATAGCAAAAGGAAAACTGAAAATATACATGGTCTAAGTATTAAGACCCTTTGCTGTGGACCACTCCATTATTTTAACTCGTGCTGTCATTTCTTATGATTAAATCCTGAGATGGTTCTAACCTTCATTTGAGGTAAGCTGTGTTGATTATATGATGGACTGATTAGGAAAGCACACACCGTTATATAGACGTTACAGTCACAGTGATGTCAGAGCAAATGCGGAATCATGAGGTCAAAGGAACTGATGAAGAGCTCAGAGACAGAATTGTGGCAAGGCAAAGATCTGGCCAAGGTTACAAAAAAATTTATGCTGCACTTAAGGTTCCCAAGAGCACAGTGGCCTCCATAATCCTTAAATGGAAGACGTTGGGATGACCAGAACCCTTCCTAGAGATGGCCGTCCGGCCAAACTGAGCTATCGGGGAGAAGAGCCTTGATGAGAGAGGAAAAGAAGAACCCAAAGAACACTGTGGCTGAGCTCCAGAGATGCAGCCGGGCGATGGGAGAAAGTTGTAGAAAGTCAACCATTACTGCAGCCCTCCACCAGTTGGGGCTTTTTGGCAGAGTGGCCCGACGGAAGCCTCTACTCAGTGCAAGACACATGAAAAGCACAGGGAGTTTCACTAAAACCAACTGAAGGAATCCAAGATGGTGAGAAATAAGATTCTGTGGTCTGATGAGACCAAGATAGAATTTTTTGGCCTTAATTCTAAGCGGTATGTGGTGGAGAAAACCAGGCACTGCTCATCAACTGTCCAATACAGTCCCAACAGTGAAACATGGTTGTGGCAGCATCATGCTGTGGGGGTGTTTTTTAGCTGCAGGGACAGATCGACTGGTTGCAATCGAGGGAAAGATGAATGCGGCCAAGTACAGGGAGATCCTGGACGAAAACCTTCTCCAGCGTGCTCAGGACCTCAGACTGGGCCGAAAGTTTACCTTCCAACAAGACAATGACCCTAAGCAACAGCTAAAATAACGAAGGGTGGCTTCACAACAAAAAAAAAAAAAAAACAAAAAAAAAAGAACTCGGTGCGTTCTGAATGGCCCAGCCAGAGACCTGACTTAAACCCAATTGTGCATCTCTGGAGAGACCTAAAAATGGCGGTCCACCAACGTTTACCATCCAACCTAACAGAACTGGAAGGATCTGCAAGGAGGAATGGCAGAGAAAAAAAACTTGTTGCATCTTTCCCAAAAAGAATCATGGCTGTATTAGATCAAAAGGGTGCTTCTACTAAATACTGAGAAAAGGGTCTGAATACTTAGGACCATTTCAGTTTTTCTTTTTTAATAAAACTGCAAAAATGTCAACAATTCTGGGTTTTTCTGTCAATATGGGGTGATGTATGTACATTAATGAGGAAAAAAAAAAAAATTAAATGATTTTAGCAAATGGCTGCAATATAACAAGAGTGAAAAATTTAAGGGGGTCTTAATACTTTCCATACCCACTGTATATAATTTTGAAGATCATGGACATGAAGCTGGAGGAATGATGCTGAAAATGTAGCTATGTATGATCACAGTAATAAATTACATTTTAAAATATACTCACATAGAAAACGGTTATTTTAATTTATAATATTATTTTACAATTTTTAATGCATTTTTGATCAAATAAATGCAGCCTTGAGTGAGCAGAAGAGACTTTAAAAACAGTTTCAAGTGTAATTTTCCAACTTTGCCGCCGCTAAAATGTGTGTGTATATATATATATAATATATCTCATTAGGTATATACATGCATATAAATTGCATTGCTATACAGCAGTAAAATAATCAAATGAACTACTTCTACTGTATGATTTGCAGTCTGACCTTCGTTTCTAAATCAAGTATTGCTCCAATGTATTTTCTACACCTCAAAATTGAGCTCCATTTCATAAATAATTGACAAGACTTCTTTCCATTCCTCGTGACGCCATCCGTGCGGCCGTAGAAGCGCCTGCGCATTTAGACGAAATACAACGGACGACAGAACTCCGAGCGTCATGACGTAAAAACTATATATACGTCAATGCAGGATGTCGGTCTTGTTTTCAGCTGAAGGTAATTGTGCTTTCGTGTCTGTTTTCTCCAAAACACAATCTGAGTAATCGGTTTGATCTGCTCTTCCAATTCACTCTGGATAATGCAGGAATGTTTAAAGAGACACCTATTAGCGTTAGTAACTGTGCATATTTGTGTAGGTAAGGTGTGTTTTAAGTACGTAGAGTGTCAGGGCGCTCGAGGCCTGGACTCGGGTCGTGTGAACCGATGAGGGATTGCTGTCTGTATTTCAACAGAAAGATCGTAAAGTAGTACCGGCGGGTAGTTCAGTGTATATATGGCGAATAGATTTATATATGATGATTTGTCAATCTATGAGGGGTTGGTGTATGCGCTTTAGGCTGTCTAGCATGCTGAATCAGGTCAGTTGAGTTACTGCAGCCCTGTGTGGGTGTGTGTATGAGTGTGTGGTGTGTTGTGTGTGTATGGTGGGTATGTGTGAGTGTGTGTTTGTGTGTTTGTGTGTGTGAGTGTGTGTTTGTGTGTTTGTGTGTGTGTATGTGTGAGTGTGTGTATGTGTGAGTGTGTGTATGAGTGTGTGAGTGTGTATGTGTGTGAGTGTGAGTGTGTGTGTATGAGTGTGTGAGAGAGGTGTGTGTGTATGAGTGGTGTGTTCGCTGGTGTATGGCTGTGTGTGTTTGGGTATTTATATGGTTAATTTGAAGTTGTTACACGAATGAACAGTCACTATATGCAACGTTCAGATATTTTAAGGTAAATTACTGTCAATTACAGGCTCTCATTGATGAGTAGTATTGGAATAGTGTTGGTGTGTAAAGAACGGCTTGAGATGTCAAGTCTATTCATTAATTTGTATAGGCTTTTCATAAGGACCGGTTTTCAGAAAAGCTCAACTGGAGTGATGCATGTATTTGTGTGCATGCATGCTTTAATAACTCCTGTGTTTTCTCAGATGGCTGAGGGCGATAAGAAGAAGAAGGCGGCCCATAAGCATGGCAGCCGTAACCCTGTCCTGGTCCGGGGCATCGGCCGCTATTCCCGCTCGGCCATGTACGTCGCCGGGCCATGTACAAGAGGAAGAATAAGCTCCCCCCCCCCCCCTCCCCCCCCCCCCCCCCCCCCCCCCCCCCCCCCCCCCCCCCCCCCCTGACGAAGGTGGCGTGTGTGCGGTTGCATGCAGGGTCACAGATCTCGCCTCAAACCAGGTGATTTCTGACGCTTTGTCTTGATGTTGCAGGTTGAAAAGAAAATTAAGGAAAAGGCTCCCTCCACAGCCACCAAAACTGTCGGCGGAGACAAAAATGGAGGCACTCGTGTGGTCAAACTGCGCAAACTGGTGAGCACAAGACCGTTATGACCAAATCACTGAGATTTGTTTGAGAGCAGAAATGTAGAACCGCGAACGTCTCTTTTGCGTTTGTGGTTTTAACTTTACATTTGATTTAATGCAGATTTTCTATGTTCTATGAGGTAAATTAGTTTTAAAATAATTGTGAAATCTTTAGATTTATATATTCTTCTTTCCCTTATGTCTCACACTTTTGAGACTTGAATTTTGTTAATAAACATAAACATGCATGTCTGTTGATGAACCATTGCAGAATGAAAAAATGATCTTTTAAGGAAAATTATGCAAGTGATTTTTTTTTTTAACTCTTCAGAGTAATATTTACAATGTTTTGAATATGTAGGTTTCATAATTGTTTTTGTGTGCATCCATAAGTCAAGTTATAAATAATAAAAAAAATCTAAAAATAAGGAATTTAAATCCATTGATTAAAAAGGATTTGATATTGTTAGTGCTCATAACACTGAAAAAGCAAATAATAACTGTAAAAAAAATAAAAAAAGGAATTACGGTGAATCCATCCATTGGATTTCAAAGGGGAGTTGATCTGGAAATTTCAGGAATATGTGGTATAAATGTTCATGATGTGGTCAAATAAAATAATGAATATTGAAAAATGTGATGCACGAACGGTATAAAGAAATACGGAATTAAATGAATTCAAAGGAGTTCAACGCGACAGGACTATTTTCTTAAGTTTAATTGCAGTTCCTACAGTCACGTTGCAGGTCTGTGTTTGTGGGTTTTGGGCTCCAGCCCCACCCCGTTTATCTACCCCCATTCAGTATGGAGTGGTCCGTAAGCTAGCGGAGTACACGGGGTCAAGCCCTGCTCTCAGCACGCAGGAAATGAGCAGTCAATCAGCCCGGGGACCGTCATGATACTGCTGACCGGACGCCACCGAGGGAAGGTACACCACATCTTCTCCATCTTCGGCTTTATGGGATACCAGCTGGCTGTGGTTTTCAAATCACGGCTCCAGGACCATTTACAGTCATTAGCGGGGGCAACTTCCCCCCCCCCAATCCCCCCCCCCCCCCCCCCCCCACAAAAAAAAGAGCAATGAATACCAGTGATATGACAAGTATAAGTTAGCTACCACGTTACACATAGCGGTCGTGTGTGGTATAATTTGGTGGGTTATAATTTATATTATATCTTTATTATATAGAAATATGACGCGCAACACATACGATAGAAAAAGAATAGAGAAGGCTAGTGTTAAGCCCCATTCACACCAATAACAATATTAGCGTCCACACCAGCGACCGATATCGTTCGTTTTATTCGAAGTGCACGCTCGTCTGCTGCTTTAAATTCTCGAGTTCGTTACAGCAGGATTGATTCTGATTGGGTGTCATTGTTTTTATCGTTCATCAGCTGGAAAACAAATCGTTTGGAAGTGATCACAACGATATCGTTCCTCCGTATCGTTATCGTTATAGCTGTGGTGTGAACTATGCTATTCTTTAACATTGAGAACGATTTTTAGAACTATATCTTTATAGTTATCGTCCTTGGTGTGAACGGGCCTTAGAGGCTTTTGGTCTTAAGAAAACAAGCAGTTAGAAAACGAATGGCGAGTGCAAGTGTTAGAGGGTTAAGTCAACAAATAGATAAAATAGAATTAGAATAGAGAGTGCTAGAGTTAGAGGGACAAATAAAGATGGAAGAGATATGTTTTAGCCGATTCTTGAAGATGGCTAAAGACTCAGCTGCTCGAATTGAGTTGGGCGGGTCATTCCACCAGGCGGGAACGTTAATGTGAAAGTGATTTTGTGGCTCTTTGGGATGAAACGGTAATGTGCCGTTTGAAGCGGCTTGCATACATCAACACCGACTCAATGAGTGAAACTCCTACATGCTCTCCTCCCACACAAACACTCATCTGAGCTCTTCTGCTCAGATGGGTTAAGCTGTGCTTGATGTTTGAATTGCAGCAGAGGTTCATGTGAGGACTAACGGTGAATGTGTTTCCTTCTGCAGCGGCGTGGTCTTCCTCAAGCTGCCTCAATAAATTGTGTTCATTAAAAAAATACAGTGGTTAAATAAAAAAAAATTCTATTGCTTTGTTTTAAAAAAGGTTATAAAAAAATTCAATAATTATCGATACCAAACGATATGAAACATTATATCGTTGATAAATTTAGCTATATCGCCCAGCCCTAGTCTGTATCTATATGAAGGTAAGTAAATGATAACAGAATTTAAATTTTTGGGTGGACCTTTGATGAAGCTGTGTTTGGGATCAGTACTTAATGAATCCGGTTCACAGTGAAGTTGAAACGTGTATCCAAACATGTTTAATAACTCGTTCCTTTTTTTTATGCTTCACCTGATGATGCCTATGTTCATCGATAGCCTATAGAATACTTTGATTGTGAACTTTTATGATCTTCGGACTGTATAGTTGGATAATGGGACTGGGCGAGTTAATAGGGCAGATGGGCTTCCTAAATACCCAAAATTAGCACTGTAATTTAGTCATGTGTGTTCATGAACACCATTACTTCAACATCAAATCCACTTCATCAGACTTTTCCTGTCTTTTTAATACAGGATAATAACATCCTGTAAGGAAGCATGACTAACGTGACTCCCATACACCTGCCGCAGCTTTGTTGACACTTCTGTTGTCCTTTTCCTCTACGCCCTTTCTCACACGCCGCATGCCTTCTGGTGCCTACATTGGGTTATGTAACCTACATAGTTCTTGATTTATGATATTGTTGGTTGATTTGGATTCATTTGATTTTATGTTTTAGACACGACACTATACTAGTGTGTGTGTGTTGTATGGTTGTAAGGCATGACCATTGCTGCGTTATATCGGTACCATCCACCGTTTTGTGAAGTAACATTAATGAAAACGTGACCGTTAGAATCAAGGCTAATAATGTCCCACTGAACACTAACTCCTAGGCAGTAAGACAGTTCTTCATTCAAATACGTCTATGGGCTATAGTTGGATATTCTTGGCAATGTCTGAACCAGACATAGTAGGTACTCTACACACAGGATACAGTTACGATCTGTGATTACAAGTCCGCAGGAGCAGGACTCATGAGCTAATGACATCAAAAACACAAAGGGTTATTTCACAATGTATTCAGCGACGCACGCCGGTAAAAAGGTGCGTATACATGCATTGAATATAGAAAGCACTTAGCTCTGAGCATAAACAACGTCTTGTTGCAGGTGTCGTTGCTGCGGGTTGTGCTGGTCGAATGCTTTAGTGAAGAGGACTGAAGGACTCTCGCTGACTGAAGAAGGAAACACATCTTACGAACAGCCACCACAGTAGCAGGGTATATGTCCTCATACCGTGGCGGCCGCGCGGCGCGGCCAGACTATCGTCGACTGGGCTGATCGCGCACCTGCTTCTTATCAGGGCTGATGAGTATCTAGGGTAGGTGTGTGTCGCACCTGGGGCTGGACTGAGTGCAGGGGGGACCAGAGGGCTGCGGGCAATGTAGTTCCCCCGTGGAGGGCTAGTGACAGCGGGTGTAAGTGAATGCCGTACGGTGAATCTGGGACGGTGATTGGGACTCCCAGTGGATGGCACTGTGATCTGGGGTATTGCTGACGGTGTGGGGTCAGTGTAGAAGGAAACAATACGCGGTCCAACAAACACACACACGGCCCAACATCTGCGGAAGTTGGAAGGAGGAACGAGAAATCCTAGTTTACTTTGTACATGGCCGAGAGCCAGCGAGACGTGAATGACCCAACAATCGCTTGCCACGCAGATGTGTAGTTCTGCCGTGAGACTCACGATTCGTAAACGCGAGCTCACCCCATGACACATCATTCGCAGCCCCCCCCCACGCCACGCATCGACAGGCTAATCCCGGCCCCCCACCCAGATTTCCCACACCCCCCCCGGTTAATGGTAGATGACTGACACTCACCCCCGAGTCACAACGTCATTGTAGGTGAACTGATCCAGATCTTCTCCAAGATGGATGCCGACCCTACCACCACATGGCAGCAAGTATGCACGGTCCGACCACCCGCTACACCCTCCATGTGGAGCCATGGACGGTGAACCACAAGGGCGAATCGGAGGGACTGGAATCTAAAGCACAGAGAAGTAAGCAGGGTACTAGTGGCCATGTCCGAGCAGATGGTATGAACTTGGGACCGTCTGGCGATATGGCCAGCTGAGAGTTACGGGCGTAGGGAGGGCCGGTCTGACAGACGGGAGAAAGGAGAAAGAGATTCCGCGGCTGCTGTGGCAAGGACACTGGAGAAGGCAAACGGGAGCTATCACCTCAATTCGTAGAGTTAGTAGGAGATGTGCGGCCCAAACACAGTATGTATTTCGCATAACAGGGAGATCAAGCAGTGACAGCGAAGGGGTACTCTAGCTCTTCCAGGCTGGGAACAATAGATAGGGTTACTGGCCTGGGGTTGATCTCAGGAGAATCAGGTCTAGCACTCAAGATTGTGGAGATTCTGATTTGGTTGCCCGTAATTGAGGTTTTGGTGGTTGAAAGGTTACTAGGTAAGCCTGTGGGGATGAGAGCGGGACTGGGATGATAGTAGGGACGATAGCAGGCAATGAGCTGAGATCGGGGACGAGAGCAGCACAGAACTAGGATAAGGCTGGGGCCATCAATTTGACTTGGCCACGGGGAATGGAGCCATTCATGGCGACGTTGTTAGTGGCCCGAGCCGAACCGCGGCCTGTGTATGAGAGCGGGATTAAATGTTGGAAGGAATTCTCATATGTTCTCACAGCAAGGGCGTTCATTTGGACAGGCCATTTTTTGATTTAGTTTAGTCTTATTTTAGTCAACTGCAGTTTACCAAAATTTAGTTTGGTTAGCTATTTAAGCTCGTTAATTCTTCTCTCTTTAGACCAATCAGTTAAGTTATGAAGAAATTTGATACAAAGAATTTGAAAAAGACTGACATTAAATGGAATGACAAATTCCATTTTTTGCGTGAACTTATCCTTTAACGTAGTGAAAAAGGGAGCAACTATAAAAATTATCGTTCCTCATATAATATATATATAATTGATAAATTTTTTAAAGAAGCAGACATAAGCAATTAAGACAAATACAAAAGATATACAAATTAAACTAATTTTTTTTTAGATACAGTAGGTTTACTTAACATTTTTATTTAACATCTTTTGTTGGTTAATATTAATGACAAGGATAGGTACTTATTTAGGAATGCTGTCCCTTTAAGACGGAATGCATGCGTGTATGACACACGTTCAGTTTTCACCCACATGTTTACGTTTGCTTAATCCATAACCGACTGTATTTACTTGAGATACTCTACACGATAGACATTTAGACCGTGTGTATTTGAGCACGGAGAAGATCGCGTGCTGTATATGAGAATGATGAAGTGGAGAGTGCGAAAGCGAGAGCATTCTATCAGCGCGATTCCGCCTATTCCGCCCTTCACAACTTTTAAGTTAATCGACAACGCTTGGAATCCCGGACAAAAAACGGGAAATCTGTCACCTTTCCCTACCGATTAGGTGCTGAGGCCCTGTTTCAGATCGCTAGTTCGCTTTGGTAGCCTATCCGCTCAGCGGCTGCCATATTGAGACTCGCATATGCCAAACGACATTATATGATTGCATCCAATGACAGGGACGCAATTTTGAGGACAAGACAGTGACCTAAGGATGCTTTTGAATGTAGGTGTCCTCAAAATAAAATTATAGCATCTCCGTCTTGTTAATGAAGAAACGGCATAAATTGTCATATTTTTTATCATCAGATATTAGTTTTAGTTTGTCAACGTCTCGTCTTAGTCACAGAAAAAAAGTTTGTTAACGAATATTTTTCGTCATCGTCTTCATTGACAAAATTAACACTGGTTCTCAAGGCAGCGAATACATAAATAGAAGTATACCAGGTCTACAAGCGGGTCCGATGACAATTTTGGGGGTCGAGTGGCGCCTCCCATCTAGATTTAGAGCAGTAAGCAGTCTTGACATGACTTCTGGGGCCAGAACAGGCTCGATACAGATCACTGAGACTGGACAGACTCGATACTGAACTCTGGGAATGGAGCCATCTCTGTATTGTGCTCTTTGGTTGGAGCCGATACTGGAGTGGACACAGGGGTTGGCGCCAACACTGGAGCGGATTCTGGAGAGCGTTCTGGAGCTCCTTAGTTGGAGCTGACACGGCTGTGGTCAGGGGCTGGCCCGGTAGAGAACCGTTTCTTCTTCCTCAGCTTTCACCTTTGGGCAGAGGTGAAGTGAAGCAGTGAGGTTTTAATAATCTCTGGAGTTGGCCTAGACTCTGGAGCTGGCTAATGTGTTGAAGCAGATTCTGGAGCTGGAATGGAATTATAACTGAACTGGGCTAGAGCTGGTTCAGAACTGAACCCTGGGGCTGGAACGGGTTTGTGACTGGATTCTGGGGCCAGATATAACTCAATGGCTGGTTCAGACTCTGGAGCGGGCTTCACTGTGTCAGGTTCGGGAATTACATACACTGTAACTTCATTTTCAGGAGCTAGCATGAGAAAATTATTTCTTGGAACAGATTTGGATTAGATTTGGGACTTACTCATCGGAATGGATTCATGACTGTTGATTGGGTAGCGTATTTCACGGGACCTGTATGAATGAGCAGTGAGCCAAAGTGGACCTTTGCTCTTCCATGAGACCGTCCCTTGCGCGAGACCCCATAGATGGGGATATGTCCTTAGCTTCTGTGAAGCATTTGCCAACCACAGGATGGTGCGTGTGTTGATCGATACCGCCCGCGAAGTTTCCCCCAGGGAATATGTTTGAAGACACTACGTAGGCTGGGGTTCATATTGTTGAAAGCTGTCAGCACGCGCAGTAGGATCAGACAGACCGTGGGGGCTTACGGTTTTCAGGCCCCCGCGGTCAGTAGATACCTCGCCAACAGTGAGGGATGAGCCCCAGTCCGCCTTCACAGTGCAGAATCAAGACTAGTGCTGAAGAGAACAGTGTGGATAGCTGATGGCCGTATCTGTTGAGCTAAAGATCCTCGTCTATCCAAACAGAAGATTGTTTATTTCTTCACCTAGACCCGCTTCTATCGGGGATTCAGCCTCCATGGTACCTATACGGAATATCGAGGACAATTCCTCGAATTATCCTCATGGTGGACGGCATTTGGAAAAATGGAGAGGATGCAAAATTCACAGGGTAGAGGGCAGGCGTGTCACTATTTAGTTGTTGGAAATCGGTCTGGTCTTCTGACAGCAAGTACAGAAGGAAAAGTATCAGAGCCGGCTAACGTCAGCAACAAAGTACATCTGCGGAAAACATGATTGTGATTAACGTAAAGACCTAAAAATGCTACAGTAAAACACTGTTAAACTGGTAACGTCAGTTTCCAAATAATTCGGTGCTAAATGAATTACATAATGTAAATTTACAAGTGAAATAATGAAAAAAAAAACAAAATTTGGAGAGTGAAAAAGAAAGAAAGTCATTGTATAATTTACAGTGAAAAAAACGTAAATTGACACTCCAGAATTCCCTGCATGACACTTTATATTTTATGTTTTTTTGTTGAAATAACATGTTTCTTAGTTTTTTCTTATCAGTTGTGTACATTAGGCGTTTAACTTACATCTAAGGTTGTAAAATAATGTTTATTAATGGTCTATATATAAGTATTGTCCTCCTCGGCTCGTAGAAAAGCTGTTTGTGATGAGCTTTGATTCATCATGTGACTTTCTCATGTTTTTGGTGGTTATCAGTGCATTACAATGTTTCGAAACAGATATTAGTACTTCAGTATGTTGGTTTATTAATATTACATCAGTTATTGAAATACGGTATTTTATTGTGAATTAAGTTAAGGTCGGTAAAACCTAAAATGTTGTTACCATATTTTTTATGGTGAAGTTCTGGC